>JXCR01119178.1:1327-13077 GCA_002079205.1 Phalaenopsis hybrid cultivar
TTAAAAAATTGCCTCTTTCGTTCGCATCAAATAAGTTGTGCGTTCTCTGCCTTGCACGGTCCTTCTATATTGTCTGTGCTGCCTCACAATCCTCCATTCAACTCTCCCCCATTTGACGCTGCATTGCTATCCTTCATTTGGTTCTCTCTCTCGCCGTTAATATTCTGGTGAGTTCCTTCATTTTAAAGGGAGTGGGATTTGCATGCTTGATTGTCGCACTGCCCGAGCTTGTTTGAGAATCTTCTGCTAGAAAATTTAGCGCTTCCCTGTTCGATGTACAACTTGCACCATTTCAGTCTGTAATCATTTGTTTACTTTGCGTGATTGTAGACTCCATATGAGTAGAATACTTGCAGCTAGAAGTTATTTTCTTTTGAAATATATGGACCATTTATAGCTTTGAGTTTATTTCTGTTGTTTCTCTGCGTATTGTCACGGACAAAAAGTCCCACATCGGCTAGGTGTAGGGCCGAAAAATAGTATTCAAGTCTTGGGCTGCCCACCACCCCGAATAGCTCTTTGGGAGGTGACAAGTGGTATCAGAGCCGATTACTGTCTACCAGGTGTGTGGACTCTCTATGGTCCACTGGGACCCTCGGTGGAGCCGATCCGTGACGAGGGCGTCATGTGATTGAGTGGAGGAGAATGTCACGGACAAAAAGTCCCGCATCGGCTAGGTGTAGGACCGAAAAACAGTATTTAAGTCCTGGGCTGCCCACCACCCCGAAGAGCTCTTTTAGGAGGTGACAGTATGCTGCCGTGAGGAACTTCATGATTGAAGTTTCCTTTTGATTCAAACGTATACTTTCCTGTTATATTTTTCCAAGTTATGTTCTTTCTTATAATTATTAAATTTTTTTTTACATTTACTCTATATGAAACTGGGAAATGGGAGCTATTGTTGAACAAGTTCCTTTTTTTGGCTTAGGATCATTTGGCTATCCATGTGTTGAGTCGGTTACTAGGATTTGCTCTTTCGGAATTTATAACAATTTGGGTTATTAATGCTTATTTAAATCCATAAATTTTCCTCGTAATCTTTCTGCTGGTTTTTTCTTCTGTGTAACTGCTTTGTTTTTTGTTTGCTAACTTAGAATTTGGAAATTGTTTTGACATTTTAAGTCATATTTCTGGTGTCATTTGCCCATTTTGTTGGATAGCAAGCTTTGTTTGCCATGACATTATTTATTTTTATGATCTGTTAGATGTTTGCATGCAATGCATGTCATGATTTGCTGGTAGACATAGTAGGTTTACATGGAGTAAAGAAAGATTCATTTTGTAATTTTATTTATTATTTTATTTTTTATTTTTCATTTCATCAGTCTAATATTAATGTGTATCCTATGGTTTTAATGCTTGCAAACGAGAACAGGTGCATTACCCTCTTGATGATAGTTTTGTATGAACATTTTAAATCCTTATTTGACATTCTTTTTTATTCAAGTTTATTGGTATAATCTAATCTAAGAAAATACGTTTAAATGATTTCAAGCCTTGTTTTCTTTGGACAACATTTTTTTTTTTTTTGCACTTTCTAAAACCAATGTTTATTGTTTATCTTTATAATATATGCCCAAACTATTTAAATTTNATTTTTTTTTGCACTTTCTAAAACCAATGTTTATTGTTTATCTTTATAATATATGCCCAAACTATTTAAATTTTTATTATAAAATCAGTGTTTCTAAATGTCAGGTTTTAGCAGTTTTCATTGATGAACGGAATCGCATGACTTTTTTTTCTTTTTTTTTTATGTAGGTGCTTTATGACACTTAATTCTCTAATGGATTTTGACATTGCAATTAGGTTAACAATGGCTAGACTACTTAAAATTCACAGTTGCATCCATGCATCTGATCATACTGTCTCACTTAATATAAAAATGCAATGATTTTCATGGTCTCATTTTATTAGGTGGTTTATGAGTTTATTCATGTTTTTTTCTGGTCTTAAGAGATGTATAACTTATTATGTTGAAACTGCAAATGCAGGTGTCTTTTATGTGTATCGGATTGCTATTGAGATTAGTAGCCCATGTTATAAGTTTTTTCTCTCATCAATTAAATCAAGGTCTTCAAATGCATTTCTCTTGGGTTATTTTCATCATAGGTTCTTTTATTCTGTTGGAACTTTTATGATAAAATTTACATGAAAAAAGTATACTATTACTAGTGATGATTAATGATTTTTTTTTTTATTGGAATAGGATTATAGGCAACTAATAAAAATGTAGCATGAAGTGTCGTTACACTAATCATNATTGGAATAGGATTATAGGCAACTAATAAAAATGTAGCATGAAGTGTCGTTACACTAATCATAAAAAATTCACACTTACAGTTTCAAAGTTTTAAAAGGCATGGGTGTTGGGCGGGGCATTTTAACTGTCGCGGGGCCAAGCATAAGCCCCAAAGCATCGGGCTTAAGTCCTATAATATAAAAAGATAATAATGAATATAAATATTAAGAGACAAAAATAAACTAGGAATGCTTGAGAAAAAAAAATATTAAAAGATATTAAAAGAACTTGTACTCTTTTTTATTTTTTGGAAATAAGCTTATATTTATTCAATTTTAAAATAGGTCTTCTAGGATTAAAATCTTCAAGATATTAACATAAATTCAATACAAAAAGTAGAAATATATAAAAATTAGTTTTTGCTCAATCGATCTCAATTCTTGAATGTTATTAATTCTTTAAGTTCATTTTCAAAATATTCTTTTTCACCAAAAGTTGTGTTTAGATCACAATTAGGTTCTTCATATTGTCTGTATTCATTATCCACTTCTAACGTCATCATCATTGTCAATATCAGATGCATTCTCAATTTGTTTCTCCTTATCATTATTGCCTAAATTATAAAAACAACAAAAATAGCATTCATGAAATATTTATGATCTTTTTTCTATAAGAATGCATAAATATGTAAAGAGTAATTAAATGTAAATATGAAACCTACATGTTATTTCATTTAACTTCCTTTTTCTATGAGAGCTTATTATGAAAATATCATTTCTTCATTGTGTAATATTTTTTTATTATTCATTTGCATTTGTTATGGACACATTTCTGATTACATCAACATCAAATACTTGTTCTTCATTCACGCAATAAGATTATTATGGAAGCATAGGCTTTTTTTTTATCAACAATCCACTCGTCATCAACGTTTATGCCATTTATCAATATTGGATCGAAAATTTGTTATCTTCTTATTCCACTCCCTCAATCTAGTATCATATATTACATGCACCAGAGAATTCAATCTCTTGTGCACCAATCTATTCCTCTTTTTAGTATGAATCTTAAATAATAAAAAAAAATTATTTTTAAGAGGTGATTATTAATGCGAATAATAATAATTAAGAAATAAAAAGTTATTATTGATTTAAAAGTGCTCCAATTTCTTTCACAACCTGATGAATTGTCGATGAGGCTAACAACTCGAATAGCCAAATTCGTTAATTCAGAGGTTTTCCCACCAAATCTCATCCATCAATCAGTGTAAGATCTCAACTTTCTCGAGTCTATTGCAAATCTACTCCCAAAATCTCTTCTTAAGTTATAATATTAGCTCGGAGGCGATCTTTAATCCAACATTATTCTCCTACAAGCGATTAACCCTTTTTTCACCTCTTCATATAGATAAATTATCTTCAAAGCAAAAATGAGTGTTTAAATAATAACCACCCGCATGTAGTGGTTTATGAAGTTAGACTTCCCATCTTACATTAAATTTCCTCCAAATATGTCCATACTTCTTTTAACTATGCCTACAATTAAAAGTAATTTTTTTTAAAATTCATTAACTCATAAATATAACCCATAGCCGACCTTTCTTCTAAGTCAACCTCTCTTAGAACATTTACAAGAGGTAAACCACTTTTGATACAGTAAGTAAGATGACCCAAAAAATATGGATCGAATGAAATGACCTCGAGCTTTTATACCTTATGCCTTATTAACCCATTGACTGAAAACCAGGCTTTTGAGGAGAACATTGCCTAAAGTGGTTGCTTCTGTTTGTAAATGCTTTGAAAGGGAAAATACGTAGTAGCAAACCGTGTGATAACTGGACAAACAAGCTCGCTTTTATTTGTAAAAGATCTCATCAAGCCAAGAACCCATGTGTACCCGTAAATGAATTTAACTATTTTTTTTACAAGTATGCTTTCGTGAATCTTCAACTTTCCAATATCTTCTAATATTAGGTTAATATAATGTGTTGCAGATGGTGTCCAATGAATATGTTCTTTTTTCATTATCTTTTTGCTCACATTCACATAATTTGACCCATTATATGTTATAATTTGCACCATTTTTTCTTCTACTTCTTTAATCACGTCATCCAAATAAGTAAATAATAACTCGTCTCTCTTTATAACATTAGAAGTATTCACATATTTAAGAAAAAAAGTCCAAATTGGACTGTTAACAAGAAACTTAATTAATGTTGTATTTTTTTTTCCATTTGTCCAACCATCTGACATAATCAAACACTCATATTTACTTCATATCTTTTTATGCTCTAACATCTGATTGATTGTAGCAACTTCTTCTTTGAGTATCAAAGTTCTTAATTCATGCATTATAAGTGGAGTAAAACCAGGTCCAAAGTTTGTGATTGCTTCAAATATAAACATATAATATGGGTCATTGGTAACAATAAATATCAGTCTGACTAAGTAGCTGAATCTACCCATTGCCTACATGTTTCTTTTCTTTCATCTTTTTCCACATGAAATTTAGAGTAAAATTCCTAGCTTGTGTTGTGGTGAAAGAATCTATCAGATCTCTAAGTCTAGGTGCCCCTAGAAATGAGTTCAGTTGCAATGAATTAGTGACATTTTGACCTTCACAAACATTTGTTAGACCACTTCTAATGTGACTTAATACATTGTCATGTCATGCTTTGACTTTTGCATCTTCTAATTCTTTCTTAAATTTCTTTTGAGCTTCAATGGGGGCTTTAATGCTTGATTTAATACCATTGTGTGTGTTGGCAAGATGTTTCATCTCGTTTATTATTTCACTACACACTTGATTGTGAAACTTACATTTGAAACACTTAGCATATGGTGTGCTTGTTTATATTGCCATGCAAACTCTTTATTGCTAGTGAGACTACTACTAATCACACAATCCCCTTCTTCCATTACAAATTAATAACTAATCTTACACATTAAAATAAATAAAAAAAAAGCAGAACAAAAGCAATGCAAAGTTGTGAATTTACTGTAATGATGTTGTGGATGTGTTGGTATGTTGAGTTGTTTGTGTGTGGAGGTGGTGGTAGTAGGGTGGTAGTAGTGTTGCATGTGGAGGTGTTGGTGTATGGATGTGTTTGTGTTGATGGATGTGTTTGCGTGTGGATGTAGAGGTGGTGATGTGGATCAGTTTGTGTGTGGAGGTGGTGGTTGGTGTGTGGATGTGTTTGTGTTGGTGGATGTGTGGAGGTGGTAGTGTGTGAACGTGNGTGGATTTATTTGTGTTGATGGATGTGTTTGCGTGTGGATGTGGAGGTGGCGATGTGGATCAGTTTGTGTGTGGAGCTGGTGGTTGGTGTGTGGATGTGTTTCTGTTGGTGGATGTGTGGAGATGGTGGTGTGTGAACGTGGTGGTACTGGTGATTTGTGTGGAGGTGTTGGTGTGTTAAGGTGGTGGTAGTGGTGTTGTGGATGTGCTGGTGTCATGGATCTGTTGTGTGTGGAGGTGATGGTAGTGGTATTGTGGATGTGTTGGTGTATGGAGGTGTTGGTGTGTGGAGGTGGTGACATTGGTGATGTGTAGGCGGTGTGGTGGTGTGGTGTGGAGGGGCATTGGTGATGATATTGTGGCATTCCTATTTTTTTTTGAGTTGTGATATTGTGACATTCTTTTTTATTTTGATTAGTTTTTTCATGCTATTAATACAATAGTTAAGACAAAAGAAGTCAGTTCATCAGCAATATGAAATAAAAAGACAAAAATAATATTTTGCGACATTTGCCTCAAGGAGGTCGAATTGGGAAATATGCTGACAACCTATTTCAACAAGAAAGGCTTGCAAAATATTATTAAAAAATTCAAGGGAAGTACAAACAAGGAGTACGATAGGATGCAATTAAAAAATAAGTGAGATCAACTAAAAATGATTGGAAAATCTGGAATGAATTGAAGCGATGATCCACTACCTTGGATTTGGATCCGATAAAACAAACAATTGAAAACATTCATTGTTTTCAATATCCGTATTCTATACATTCGTATTCTATACAACTATATTTCTGTTTCTTATGCACTTAATATTTATTGTATTAGTTTTTATGCAAGTAGTATGTACTTTTTTACCTTTTGGTTGTATTTTTCTCGCACTTGGATAGTTGATGAGACAACCGTGGGTAATATATGTATGTTAAGTATTGCATGTTCTTTTTTGTGGGTTTTCGAGGTCTATGATGAGACATTTGACCTTATGTGTTCTTTTAGATGGTTTGTATGTTGCAATTGGTTGGTATTACATGTGAAATTTTAATGAAGGCAACCAACTTTCTCTCCTTTTTCAGTGCTATGGTTTTTGAGGTTCTTCTGAATGACCTTTTTTTTGTTGATATGCATATGTGACACACGAGTTCGGTATTATGTGGGTTAAAGACAACTAAGAACTTTTTTATAAGGTCTGTTTTCTTTTTGTAGTGAAAGATTCGTTAGTTTATATACTGGGTTCTCTGAAACCTCACAGCTGCATGAACCTTAAGCTAACTATTTTGGTTATTAATTTTTACTAATGCTATATCTAAGTGTATGTGTTTTTAAGCCTTCAGGAATAATGAACTCGAGAGTATCTTCAGAGGATTGCACTTCTACTGCATACTATAATGTTCCCTAATTACTTCGTGATAGACACATAGCTATGGGAGAGTTTTACAGAAATCCAAGGAGAATAACAAAAAACTATGACTATTTTAGGTGTTAGATGGGCCGGGAGATTTCATTGCCAAGAGTGATGGAGCGTGGGGAGTTTCCTTGGAGAAGGACTTATCTGTGCACTCTAAAAATAACATTATCATATTATTATTTGTTCTTTTAATAGTCAGACTTTTTTTTTTAAATTTTGGTAGTCACGCTACTCACTGTTTAATGAGGTGTCTATCTTTATTTTGTAATGTTTTGCACTCGATATTTGCTTTTGAGTATAAAATGTACTGATATGAACAGTTTTGCTGCAAACAAAATTACAATATAGAGGCAGAACAATCATTTGTCTATAAACAACTGCAACACAACCGTTTTTCAAACTACAAAAAGTAAACAAATAACCAACTTATCTGCCGCAATTTCTGCACAGTAGCTTTCTGCCACAGTTTCATGCATAGGTAAGAATGTAAGATTGAGGTCATGGAGTACATGTAAAAAGTTAAAAAGTTTAACCATTAGATATGTTAACTCTTTCAAAATTTATATGTTTTTTAGGACAATATTTTTCTGATAATGTTTAGATAAAGTTGTGGGATCAGCTTTCAGTCTTTAAATAGAAAATCATGTTTTTTATTATTTTAATAAGAGTATTTCAGATGCTTAATTGGACTTTAATGGCCGGATTATGCCCCCCGCCAAATGGGTGAAATATTTGCGTACATAAGATGTACGCAGCGCTACGTACATCTGAGGTTATTCTGGGGGTACAATGGGATTATATCTGGGTTATACCCCCTTGTAACCTCCGGTATAACCCGAATATAACTCCCCTGTACCCCCAAAATAACCTAAGATGTACGCAGCGCTGCGTACATCTTATGTACGCAAATATTTCTCCGCCAATGGGATTCTGCTAACTTTCTTGTGTGGACTGCCGTGAGGGTCAGCTGAAACAAAAATATGCATGTATATAAAGTATTGCTTTTCGGAACTTATAATGTATTTTCACCCAATGCTCTGCTTTATTTTTATTATATGCCATTAGATGATTAATTTTCCTTCTAAAAACGTTGTTGAACGGTTAAAAAAATAATTGAAGGAGGCCTTAACTTAATGTTAGATTCGACGTAATTAAGAATCTTATGTTGTCGAATACGATTGCAACGATAAGTTATGATAACCGGTGGTGACCGTATCATTTTTGACGAGGATAGATGTCGTTTGGTAGTGGTGCTAATTAGGGCAGTGAAAGAGCCGAGCTTGAGCGAGTTCAGGCTTGGTTCGTGTTCGGCGAACTTGCTCGTGTTCGAAATTTGCTCGTGTTCGAAACCGGCTCGTGAACAGTGTGTTCGTGTTTGGCTTGATTTAAATATTCATGTTCGTGTTCAGCTCGAAATTAGCTTGTTAAAATTAAACTGAAAAAATAGATATAGAGTGCTAGATTCGAACATGTATCAAATGTATGCAAAAGAAGATGTATAAACACATTACCACAAGAGTAGTTATGATTTAAACTTAGATATAAATATATATAATAAATTATTATATAAAAAATATGTGTAATATATTATTATATAAATAATTATATAATTTTTTTTTATTTCGAGCTAAAACGAGCCGAACAAGAGCGAACAAAGAGCTGTTCGTGTTCGGCTCGTTTATAATTCAATCTTAAAAAACTTGTTCCTGTTCAGCTCGTTTACTTAACGAATGAGCCGAACACAAGATGTTCGTGAACAACGAGCTTTTTTGACAGCCCTATTTGCATAATCGAAGGAAAAATTGGACGATCAGTAAAAGTGGAAAAGATGTTTGGAAAAGATAAATCCTAAAAAATGATCAGTTGAGAAATCAAATGACAATCATACATTTAAATTTTCTTCAGATAGAGTAGTTTCTAAATCAAAACTAAAATGTGTAAGGTTATGATTGCCAATAAAACTCTGGAGGTATGCTGCATTCATTTCTTCCAAAGAAATGAATACTGTATGGGAATGGTATTCAGCAGATACCTTTTAATTATGTTGCTTTAATAATATTAAAATGGTAAGATATTAGCCTTATTAGAACTGCCTCGTCACTATGCATGTCGTGAGTATAAATTTACTAATTAAAAATAGTGTTCAAAATATCTTAAAATTGATTTAAAAATTAGCAAATTTCATTAATTATATAAAAATTCATCTTTGACTAGATAGATTTTCCCTCGACCTATTAATATAGTATATATTTAAATGTCAAAACTAGATTTGACATTAATCTCCTCTTCTTATTTGAAAAAGTTCTAATTAATTCTATCTGATTAATTTGAGCTTGAATTTATTCAGGGATTGCTTGCCATAGAATTTTCTTATTTAATTTTATTTTTTCTTTAAAAAATTTAAATAGATATCATACAGTTCTTATATATTTCCATATTTATCTAACACTTAAATATTGATATTTATATTTATAATATTTTGACGTTAAAACGGTATGGATGCAAAGATTTGGGATATAAATGTAAAAAGTTAAGTATTGAATAAATAAATTTGTAAGAATTGTGTGGTATGTATGTAAATAGAACTATTTATTTTTGGAAATAAAACAAGTAATTATTTTAAGTGTTTATAGGTCACTTTTATTATTTTCAAAATATATGATCAATAAATTCTGCGCTGTGCTGTTNAATTGATATTTATATTTATAATATTTTGAAGTTAAAAATGTATGGATGCAAAGATTTGGGAGATAAATATAAAAAGTTAAGTATTGAATAAATAAATTTGTAAGAATTGTGTGGTATGTGTGTAAATAGACTTATTGATTTTTGGAAATAAAACAAGTTAATATTTTAAGTGTTTATAGGTCACTTTTATTATTTTCAAAATATATGATCAATAAATTCTGCGCTGTGCTGTTTTGAGTACTTTCCCCTTCGGGGTGAACTAAATCTCCGTGTGGGCCCTTTGCAGCATATCTTAACATTTATTGAACGAATCTCAGCCGNGTTCGGGGTGAACTAAATCTCCGTGTGGGCCCTTTGCAGCATATCTTAACATTTATTGAACGAATCTCAGCCGTTGATTTGCCTGCTTGATTGATCCACCGGAAAAATAAGGAAATTACAATAAGTCGAAATATTTTAATACTTCCCGCGCAATTCAACAAAAATATATACTCCCTCAAAGTATGGAAAATAGATGAAATTAATCATCTAATATGAAGACATAAATACTTAAAGCCAAATATAATATCAATAAATAATAGCAAAATATGGAATGTAAATTTTTCTAACACTAAACATTTTATGAAATATCAAGAATGCCATCGAAGATATGATTGATATGTGGGAACATATGCATAGATAATTATGGNGTAAATAATAGCAAAATATGGAATGTAAATTTTTCTAACACTAAATATTTTATGAAATATCAAGAATGCCATCGAAGATATGATTGATATGTGGGAACATATGCATAGATAATTATGGNCGAAGGTGTCATGTATGTGAAAAATTGAAGTTTAACAATCACATATGTAAATAGATAAGAATTTGGTGGTATGCCAACAATAAATTGCGTAAAGATAATATCTTCCAACAACNGGAAGGTGTCATGTATGTGAAAAATTGAAGTTTAACAATAACATATGTAAATAGATAAGAATTTGGTGGTATGCCAACAATAAATTGCGTAAAGATAATATCTTCCAACAACAACTGCAAGGCCGCCTTAAACAGTCGCTTCCAACAAAAACTTTTAGTTCCATAGACAAATAAGTGTTGAATCAGCTGTAGCCTTAGGATCAAACCAAAGCACGTGACTCATTTTAATTTTAGAATAAAAAGTATGTATTTACTTTAATAAAATTAAACAACTTTGCTTGAATATAAATAATTTAACATACTTGTAACCTATTGAATGAATTCATGAATGCTTTTAATTGAATGAAATTATAGGAGTTATTATGAGGCTTAGATTTGATTATAATATGTGAACTGATATACTTTATATGGCTGCATATTAAACATGTCATTCCAGATATAGAGATGCATAGCTCAAATCTAAAAGTATTAAATGCTCGTCATCTAACAGTCTTGCTTTAGCCTTGATAATCCTATATAAGATTGACAAGTAGCAAAGTGCATGCATCCAAACCATAAAAGGGAAAAATTTTTCAAATGTTGCTATATCTTAAACATTTTAAGTCCTCTATAGGGGTACACACATATATGTTAAACCAATTAAAGAGGAGTATTAATATAAATGAATAGGGCTGTAAACGAGTCGAGCTTGCTCAAGCTGGGCTTGTGTTCGGCTCGTTCGAAACTGCTCGTGTTCGAAATCGGTTCGTGTTTGAAATTGGCTCGTGAACAGCGTATTCGTGTTCGACTCGATTTAAATATTCCTGTTCGATTTCGGCTCGTGTTTGACTCGAAATTGGTTCGTTAAAATTAAATTGAAAAAAATAAATGCAAAGCGTTGGACTTGAACCCGGACCGAATGTATGCAAAAGATGACGCTAATCACTTTACCACCATGGTGTTATGATTTAAACTTAGATATAAATATATATAATATATTATTATATAAATAATTATATATATATTTTTTATTTCGAGCTAAAATGAGCCGAACACGAGCTAACAAAGAGCTGTTTGTGTTTGACTCATTTATAATTCAAGCTTTAAAAACTTGTTCGTGTTCGACTGATTTACTTAACGAACGAGCTGAACACGAGCTACTTAACGAGTCGAACACGAGCTGTTCGTGAACAACAAGCTTTTTTGACAGCCCTATAAATGAATGCAACATTGCAACATGTAACATATATTTATCAGAGCATTTTTAATCATCATAGCCTC
>JXCR01119180.1:6818-26266 GCA_002079205.1 Phalaenopsis hybrid cultivar
TGTGAAAAGAGTGCTCAGTTATGGAATCAAACAGGTATTTTATTTCTGTGAACTACAATATTTCTTGACCACTTTACTGAGTTCAGGCTTTGTTTGTGCGTTTTATCAAAAAATTCTTTAGAAAATATTATCCAAAATATGTCCTTGAGTATGCTAGTTTTTTTAAATATATTTTTATATCTGGCTCAGGTAGCTTTTAATGTTTTGTTGATCAGAGCATTCAAAGATGTTTTACTGATGCATAGAACTACCAAAGTGATTTCCAGTTTCTTGCTATAGTGCTTTGTTTGCCATTTGATGATGAATTATAATGGATTAAGCCCATAAGGCCATGATTCTTGTGCATCGCTTTCACAGTTGCACACAAGTGAAACCTCCATAAGATCTGTTTTCTCTTTTCCTTTTACTCCTCTTATTTGAAAATTTTCTTCATTCATATTCCGTGATGTGTATCATCATCTACAGATGATTATGACCATAGTCATCTTCTTTACTTCCATAATTAGCAGAATTACCAGCCATATCCAATGAATCTTTATGTGTTTTGTGAACCATTTATTATCATTCATTCTAGACCGGCTGATAGAAATCTGTTTCATTTTACAGGATCCTCAGCTGTCGGCTTCCGAGATATTCGACATTTATCGGAAGCCTTTTCTCCTTTAAAAAAGTAATATGTTGTTATGGCTGTTGTTATTATGTCCATATATGTTTGCTTACTCAAAAATACTATCCACATCAACTAGAAGGTTATACGTTTGTTTACTTGAAAAATAAATGAAATTCACATTACAGGATATGGGTAGATTATCAGAATGTTCTTACTTCATATTTACTCAACATCTGATAGCTTGTATGAATGCTTGCGCTGAATGATAAAGGAAAATCAAATTTTGTGTCATTATAAATAAAGCTTCTCCTTTTAAAATACTTTGTTATGGGTGCTTAGATAGTTTAGTCATCTTAGTGGTTTTTGTTAGGATTGTGAGATTGAATCCCGTCTATTTTAAGTTTGTGTATTAAGGCGTAATTATTGAGTGATAGCATACTTTTGGCAATTGAAAATGTAACAGTAAACAATTCTGTGCTTAAAAAAATAAAAAATTGAGTTGATTTGATGGATCATCGAACAAATTGTTTGGTTGGTTTAACACTATTAAAGTTGAATTCGGATCCTCTTCAGTTATCATCTGATCAGAGGATCGGATGACTTGCTAAGATTTTGTGGAGAAGAAATCCTTGAGATGATTCCAAGGTAGTTGAGTAGTCTTTGAGTAGATTTATAAAGCTAAGTAGATTATTGGATCTTGAGAGGAGTCGAGCTTCTAGTGGGAGTTCTTTTATCAAGAGCCATGAAGCCCTCTTGTTGACGAAAAAATATAATGTTTGGAGTCCGGACGTGAGCTGCATCCGCATAACGGACGCTATACAGCGTCCGGACAACGGACGTGATACATCGGAGGTCCTAGCTCCTGCTCCGCTCCACTGTATAGCATCTGTTGTCCGGATGCAGCTTTGTGTCCGGACTCCGAACGTAATATTTTTTCCTTGTTGACAGGCTTTTTGTCCTGCAACTGAAGTGTCAACATGCTTTGAATGTTTGAATCTCGGCCGCCTTTCCCATAACTAACCTTATAATGGTCTTTTGATCAAATCTTTGATTTGTTGTAATATTTATTTTTTTTCTTTCGTAGTCAATGTTCTATAAAAGGGAATGTTATAGAGTAAGGAGTAGGTGATTGATTTTCTTTGATCATCTAAGTCTCATAACTAAAAAGAGGGAGCTTATAGTAAAGAGAGAGGCTTTTTTTCTCTCTTTATGTCTATTAGTATTTTCTGGCCTTTAAATAAGAATTGAGCTTAAGCCTTTTTTAAGACTAATAATCTTCTTGATGTGTTGGGTGAATCACTTATGGGGCCTCAAAAAGGGATTTAATTACGTTTGTTCCTAAATTTAGATTCTGAGAAATTTTTGGTGTATGTTGTAGATGAAAAATGACTAGATTAGAGAAATGTTCTCTACCCTCGGTCACTCAAGAAGAAGAGAACGAAAGGACTTTGTAATTTTAGCGCAACAATGTGAACTTTTAGCGACATTGTTTCTCAAGTCCTACGTCTTTAATCATAGATGTATATTTTGACCTCTATATCTAATTCACAATATGAATCGAGCGAACACTGAGAGAAGGACAAATTTGGCTTGCATACTTCAATTGCAGCCAAAATAATACAAATTTCATTTGTTCATAGAATAAACTTCCTCGACGCATCCATGGCATCAAAATTTCTATGAGATGTATGCGATCCAATAAATTAAAAATAATCAAAATACTGGGATGAATGCTACATCACACAAATCAATGTCAAAATGCTTTGATCATGTTTGAGGACACTTGAAATATCATTTGTTCGTTCGTAAGAGATGAACTTTCTCAATACATCCTAAATGGTAAAATTTCCCTATATATGACACTGACCGAAGATGACAAACAATGGATGTGATGACACACAGATCGAGTCCAAATTGATTCCATCACTGTCAAAGCTACCCAAACGTTACACATTCTCAAATAGACTACATCGATGCTTTGAATGCATTATGTTAATTAAAGGATCTAAATTGAAGCTTTCAATGTATTATGATATTCAAACATGTAATATCATGCACGTACTTCATGTTATATTCAACTTTTTGCCTCGAAAGATGTGCAAGTTATCTTGGAAAGCATGTGAGGATTTTAAAATATATTTGAGTAGTTGAAGTTTAAAAACAGATGCATGTGCTCTAATCAGTGTATTGAAGCTTGAAATATTTGATTTAAGATTATTGTATGGTTAAAAATATATTAATTCAATGTGTCTTCGCTTGGAGAAGTCTGCAAGTATTGTTAAATTTACAAAAATATATTTTTTTTCAAATTAATTTTAAAATCGTTAAATAATGCATGCTTTCAATCTGACCACTTAAGCAATAGAAGATGTCATAAGTACCATCTTAGTTAAGTTGATCACCTAATTGACAAGGACTACTCTAGAGCCCCCATATAAGCCAACCTCATCCTTTTCATGACAAGGATTAAAGTTAGTAAGGAGTAGACATCTCCTTGGCTAGGATGATCCTCCTCATGACAAGAATTGAAGAAAACAAAATTAGGCCCCTAGATAGAAAGTTTGATCATTCTCTTAATAAGGGCTGAAGTTGATAGGACATAGACCATAATGATATTCAAATTATAAGTTATAATCAAAATCACATGTGTGATGAATGACAAATTTTATTAATAATGATCACATTGAAAATGAATTTTGACCGGAGGGGTCTTTTGTGAAAATCTAAGTTCTCAATTACAGGTATAAGAAATTTATGTAAATTCCTTAATAATGTCATGCTAAATGTAAATCTCAACATGACTTCAATCTATTAAAACAATACTTTAATTTATGAAAATCTAAAACTTTTAAACGAACTATGTCATCTAATGACTTATGCAGATTTCATGCACCCTTCACAATTGTTCATTAAGGTTAATAAATTTGAGGTCAACTTAAACTATCAAAGAGTTTTTATTGTATTAAGTATATTTCTACATTCACATTCAGAATAATCTGCATCGGGAAGGAAGTAGCTTGAGTTTTTTTTCTCGCATTATCATCAAGTTTGTATACAAGAATAAGATACATGGTGGCTCAAAGACAAAATCAAATAGGGATTTTATGAGAAATGTTGATGATAATCAATCTTTGTAAAGCGCCAACAATGTTTGTATTCCATGAATGACATTATAAAATGATTTATAAAGGATTTTGTAGTTGTTTTCCTTGATGACATTCTCATATGGCTTTTAATATGGGCAGTTTGAATTTAGGGATGTGAATATTATAGATATCTATTGCTGAGAGATTATTTTGTTGTCACAAGAGCTGCTCCATTACTAATTTGCAATATTAATAATTAACAGAAGCAATTGGCTTGATATGGGAAGATACTCTTTTGGTAGTATGGCTTCATAGTGACTACATTCTAAATTTCTAATTTTGTGCTGATTTGATTTTTGCTTGGACATAGGATTGATGCATACCAAAAGGTTCGCGACGGTAGAATAATAATTTAGCGTCTTAGCGTTGGAAAAAGGTCCATCACACACACATATAAAAGAGATGTAGGTGAGCTCAATTTTTTACATGGAAAGTCCTGAAAATTGGAAAAGCTATGAGGACTAGCCCAATTGAAATAATCTACAATGTAATTGTAAGTGCTTAGACCCACTCTCCCCTTGAAGTAGAGAATATAAATTACAATGTTGATATTTAATGGTATCTTGACAATAATAACTGTAATGGGCCACAAAAGCCTTAGCCGATTATTATGAATGTAGTAGCATGTCATGAATATTGTAGATGGTGGCTATATCTCTAATTTATCATAGAGCTAGTAGTTGACAGCTTTGGAAGTAGTTGGACATGTAGGTCGTGAATGATTGCTTCAGAATTGTTGGTTTACAATGGGTCATCAAGTTCAATTCCTATGGCAGATGTTCAAAATTCATGTAAAAGCTAAGCATCAATGGATTGGTATACTTCCGAAAAGACATAAATTGGTTTTCCAAAGGGGTTGTCATTCTGAAGTGTTGAAATATTTTATTTTGGCTTTTTAACTTTTTTTTTACTTTTTTCAAATTTTTTAATTTTTCAGCATCTACAAAAAAACACAAGCAACAATACAAGTGCAATAAATGAAATAACAGAGAAAAATAACAAAAAAAAAAAAGAAAAAAAAAAGTGCTAAACGTAAATTCTCAGCTGCTCAACTACAATTCTTATAACATCATAATTTTTCTTAACATCTTTTCCTTGCAATGATGCCAAAACCTTGAAGGCTCAAAAATTTGTGATGATGCAAGTTGGTTGAATCACACAAGTATAATTGTAAAGTAATAATGCAATTAAAGAGTGTCGTGTATCGATCCCACAAGAAGAGCGTTAAGAATTATTCTGGAGAGTAAATCATTAGTTTAATACACTTCTAAACCAAATTTAATGTGATTAAAAATAAGAGGTGGTTATCTACAATCCTACTTAAAAGCGAAAACTAAAGACAATGAGTTTAGAAAAGACAAAAAATAGTGTCAAATCAATCTTACTGTTCTTCAAGGTATGTGAGGCTCACACCTATATCGTTCAGGTGATGTGGTGGTTCATCGTTCTCATATATTATCCCCTATGTGATAATTGTCAATATTGATGGAAAATTGTCGTTATGTCTATTCCTATGTCAAGAGAATGCTATAATCCATGAAGTTGACGCTTCCTCAATCCCTATGATATCTCATAGATTTGTTATGATCTCATTTCTAATTTTGTGGTTATTCACTTAATTTCTCTGTGCAATAGGTATGAGTCACAGATCACGAAATATGTTAACATCCTAATTGGTCAGATCGGGAGTAAATGAAACTCTATGGTTAATAAAACAACCAAAAAGCCCTGATGCATCAGTGGAACGATATCGGGAAAGAAATCATCTGAGAAAATGAAAAAAACCATATACAATGAAGGACAAAGGTACAAGAGAAATTTTAGCTATGCATGATTGGAAAAATGCGTGAAAAACATTCAATTGAATTCATCATTGCAAGTAAAACTAAAAAGTAAAAAAACTCACAAAACAATTCATTTTTTCTTTCACGGTAGTCAATTCCTTTCTCATACAATAAACCTCTCAGAATATGTAAGAAAAATATAAAGTAAAAGGTAAGAAACACCCTTAGCATCTTAACCCCAAGAAAGTAAGAGAATCCTAAAGAAAAAAATTTTCAAAATTCTCTATTTTTGCTCTCCAACCGCGTCCAGATCTCTCATCTCTGAAAGACAGATTTTGTTCGTGTCTTAGCTTCCTCTTTAAAAAATTCAGCAAAAATCAACATGAAAATACCTTCCAAAATAGACTTTGACGGTCTGACAACGTTACCACGCTTGAAACTGGCATGGTCACACTCGAAAGTGGTGTGTTCACACCCAAATCAAGTGTGGTCACGCTCGTATCAGGCCTGACTATGCCAAAAATAACTGTTTCATGTGTGGTTAGTCACAATAACGTCTGTAGGCCATAAAAGCCAGAGTTGGAAGTTGCATGAACTTTTGATTACATAGGCTGAAATTAGTCACATGGGTTGTAGTGACGAGCCCCAATAACATTCATAGCCCATAGAGGCTGGAGTTGTGAGCTGAGTGAGCTGTGAGCCACATAGGTTGTAGTTGTTCATATAGGTCATAGCGGTGAGCTGCGATAATTTCTGTAGGCCACAAAAGTCAAAGTTGGAAGCTGCATGAGCTGTGGATCATATAGACCATATTTGGTCATGTAGGTCGTTGTGGTGGGCTGTAATATTGTTTGTAGGGCACAAAGGACGAAGTTGAGAGTTATATGAGCCGTGAGCCACGTAGGTTGTAGTTGATCACATAGGTTGTAATGGGAGTTGTAGTAGTGTTATTTAACTACCAAGGTCATAATAAGGAGCTACAGTTGCAGTGAACAACATAGGATTGTTGGTGTTTTCTTATCGAGTATGATCACCATGTATCTTGCAAGTTCTATTTAAATATTCTAATACGTCATTTGAAGAATAATATAATATCCTAAGGGGAAGAAATATTACCTTGAAATTAATCTATTTATTTGCATGATGAAAATCCTTAAGATTTGCAGGTCTACGTGAACCAAAGATTTTCCTACTTTACGGGTGTAATGTATGGTTTATTTTATTCTAGATTCTGGTATTTCTACAAGGGAAAGCTCTCATAATTACATCTCTGAAGTTGTAAACTCCTGAGAAAACTCTTGATTAAAGTGTTTATTTATATTTTTCAAGATTTCATGGATGGATATTTCAAAGTTAGAATTTTTAAAAGCGAGAATCGAGTTCAAAAGTTGAGACTTACATTCTAATAATTATGTGTGATGGAAAGATCCATGAAATGGAATTAGCCAACATGGCGAGGAAGGTTTACCCTGAAGGTTAGACTTGATGATTGTTGGAAAGGATTAAGTTCCATATAAAACTAAGCATGCATTTTCTGCATAAGCACATAAGAGAAACCTACACATGTATTTTCTTCACATAAGCATATTAGAGGAGCCTACACATGTGTTTCTAATCACATAAGCACATGGAGAAACTTGCAGATTCATTTTCTACATATAAGTACATGAGAGATCTATAAATGCATTTCTAATCAAGTAAGCACATGAAAGAAACTTACACAAGCATTTCTAATCACATAAGCACACGAAAAAAACCTACACCAAAATATATAAGCATATGAAACATGGTAAATATGTTAAATAAATATTAACCCATATGCATATCACATAAGTATAGAAAATCATGATAGCTAGTTTAAGCATTCAAAACATAATCAATTTTTCAAACTAATGGCATATATATGAATGTAATAAATCCAATTCATGCATAAACCATATTTAAAGCAAGGCAACCAAAGTTTGTGCAAGAAATGAAGCACTTTCCCAAGGAATCATGCATGTAAACTTTTAGCTAAGGCAAGAATGGAAGAAAGAGTGGAGGAGAGGTGATGGGTTTTAGCCAAGTGGAACGGAGAAAAAGTAACGCTAGATCTAGGGTTCGACCAAGTGGAAAAATTAATATGGGGGGGGGATGGGGAGAGATAGGTGGGTTTGACCAAGGTAAATTGGAAAGGAGTGAGGCTAATTTAAGTAATGGGTTGATCATGAGAAACTAAGGAAGAATGGAGAAGGTGTTGGGGTTAATTCAACCATGTAAAGAAGTAAATGGAAGAGGGAATAGTTGGGTAGATTTCAATTATTGGTAGAAGTGGAGGAAGAATAGAATTAGGGCTTGTAATTTTCAGCCTTGTGAAGGAAGGAAATTTGGAGAGACCTAAGGCTAAACTTTCGTCCACGGTGGGAAGGAGAAGAAAGGAAGAGAAATCTAGGGCTTGGTTTTGGTAATGGGAAAGAGGAGAGAACATTAGGCAAGACTCTATTTAGGATCATTTTCTATTTTTTATTTTTGTTTTTGTTTTTAGTCTTTTTTTGTTTTATGTTCTGGAAAATGCGTTCGACACTATTTTGATCTATGTTGTTTATATATATATATATATATATATATATATATATAACATATTTGGTTGAGTGTTTTCTATTTTTTTTAAGAGAAGCATCGATCCTGATATCATATCCTTATACGCAACGACAATGAATCTAATCGATCCCGATATCATATCCTTATATACAACGGTAATGAATCTAAGAGAAAGATTATTATTTCTTAATAAGAAAAAGAGGCAATATAAATAAAAAAAATTAAAATCAAAAGAGTTTTTTCCTCATCTAACTCGCTCCCCTTTCTTTCCTTTTCCCTTCTTTCGTGTCGCGGTACACTCTCGACTGGTGCTAGGAAGGTAACAACAGGATCACAACATATAAAGATCTCTGAAACTCCGTCATATTTCTCTTCTTTCCTGCCAACTCCCCTTCGTGTGTATCAGCTCCTCAAAATCCTGTAAATCATCTTCCAATGAGATCTCCTAATACAAGATTTAACACAAAACGAAGGTGAACCATGATTAAAAAGAATGATAACATGAAGATAAAATCACTTAAAATCGACTTATTTCTTAAACATATTCAGAAATAGAGAAACATTCATGATAACTGAGATGGGATGTCCAAAATCACACTTCGTACAAGCGGTACATAACAAACAACAAATAGTTATGTGTGTGTGTGTGTGCATACAGGAAAATATAAACATTATATGCATCTGATCTTCAGAGAGCAAGTAGTATGATAGTGTGTAGTGTTGTATCTAGGCTATAGCTGTGTAGCTGATCCCGATATTTTTTATATGTAAGGATTTATGAAGTTGACACCACTACTTGAAGATTTTAATCCCCGATAATGACACCAAAAAACTTGATCCTAAACAAAGTAAGATTTCAATTATATTTGTAGGGATTCTACGCAGATATACATATCGTTATCAAGTAATATAATGCTTTTTTATTAAGCCCCGAATATAGATCCCACGAAGATCGAGGTTAATCACGACGGCTTTCAAGAGAATTTCTAGTCTAGAATAACACACCATTGCTTGGAAGGTTGATAAATGTTTGGTTTTGTTTATATCCTACAACTATCACTACAATACTATTTCTACTTTTAAACTAAAATACTTAGTGAAAATCTGAAAGTGTGGTTTAATATATTAAAAGTACCCTTCCTCATGCAACGAAATTAGAGACAAGTGTAAAAGTAAAACAAGTAAAGAGAGAGATTGTGACAAATAAGAGCAATTATATTCTTTACCCTTACTAGAGATGTTATAAAGAACATTGGTTAATCTAAAGTTTGAATAATTTTGAAGATAGACTAGGCAGGGAAGATACTTGCTTGCACTCTAGAGTTCCCTCTTATCCCTCCACCTGGAGGTTAACATCTCGCATCAAAACCTAAAACAATAGACCAAATTAAGGCCTTTAGCCTATCACTCTAAAGTCATCTAATTCTACACCCATTAAAGATTATTTTTCTATTTATTTGCACTCAATAATATGTTAGAAACAGTGGAGTCTGGTCCACTATGTTTGGGCGGTTACTTTTCTTTGGAGAGTCCCACCTCTTCACAAATAACCACTCCTGCCTTCCTCTTTTGTGAAGTGAAACATCTCTTCGCTCCCTCCTATTCGTGATAAAAGCTTCAGATGCCTCTCCTTGGATTTAGTAGTCACACTTTGAGTTCTTCTTTGATTTCCTTGGGATAGAGGAAGGTTTCCTTGGGGCATAGGAAGAGAACTGCAAGGAGGAGCAGTTCCTTGCGACAAAAGGAAGAAGGAAGAAGGAAGAAGAAGACGATTGTTCTCCCTAGGCTTCTTCTTGGTGGCTTGTGGCAGAAGAGAAATTGGGTTTATTTCTCTTATAAGTTTGTCTTCTTCGGTGTATCTCGGTGTAGAGTTTTCTTCGGTGTATCTCGGTATAAAGAGAGAAGAACAGAGAGAGAAGAAGAGAGAGAGCAATGAAGTGTGAGAGATTCCTCTTGTAAGTCGAGGTGATCGACTGGTGTAAATTCCTCAAGTAGTAAAATCATCTGCAACTCTGTGGACATAGGCAATTTGCCGAACCACGTAAATCTGTGTGTTCCGCTGTGTTGTTCTTTTCTGGTGTGATTTTTCTCATTCTATTTTTCACTTCGTCGAACGTTCTCCTGTTTGATTTATAAATATACCACATCCACTGGTATATCTATAGATCTCGCAAAAACAACATCATATGAACTACATTCTCATCCATGCAATCCCATGTGATTCTACCACAATTGATTGAGACAATATCATCACATATTTTACATGTTCTTATAACAGATTTTAACATGCAAGTTGATCAAGTTTACATGTAAATGAAGAACAAAGTAAAAACATCACAATTTATTCTCACTTTACTCAATTCTATATCCTACACTTGCATACTGATTCATTATAAGAGGAAAGAGTAAAGAAAACTACTCACTACACATGAAAACACAACAAGAACTTTTCATTGAACAAGAATTTGAAACCATACAAACAAAGTACTAAATTGAAATCAAAATAAAATGAAAAAACTTATCTCTAATGGAAATCAAACTCTCTTTGTATAACAAAGACAATCTCTTTACAATCCTCTCCAAGAACAAAGTGAAAAGAAAAAAAAAATCTCTCACTCTCTCTCTTTCTCTCTCACCTTGTTGCCCCACTTGGGGCTCACGCCCAACCCTTCTTCTTCTTCTCTAAGTCTTCTTCTCCTCTTCCAATTAGTTCCAAAGTCCAAGAGTTCTTTGAAAAACATTTCCAAACCTTATTTATAATTTCCCAAGAGATTCTTACATTTCTCTTAAAAATGTCCATATTCATTGAATCTTCCAAAATGTGCCTCAAATGCCTCTTCATAACTCCCCCACTTTTCATAATTTTCTCATGTGTATTTAATTTAATATAATTATTTTTGTACAAAAATATAAATTTCTTTAGAATATCAACTTTAATACTTGAACTGAATGAAATAATTTTCAAATTTTTCGATGGATAAACATGGTTTTTATAAACAATGTGGGTTTGATTTTGTCAATTTTAGATAAATATATAATTTACAAAAATTAACACAATATATTTATATTTAATTAATTATAGAAATTTACAAGATAATTCAAGACATCATGATATTTTTCCTAGACTTCTGTGACTACAGGAGACCTACTAAAATTATTTTTATAATTTTCTAAATGATATCTTGATTTATATAATTAAAATAGCCAAAAAAGTCACCTTAGCTTAAAAATTAGGGCTAGAAGAGTAGAGATGTCCTTTAACCTTGGAAAAATCGAAGGACATAGTCTCTGTTCTTAGCTAGAAATCCAAGATTTCAATCCAGGACCAAGCACATTCAGATCATGTATCATTTTATTCGATCATTGTTAGATGACAGACAGTTGCTACTTGAGAACATTTGTGGAAGCAAGAACCCTGCTGATATGTTGACCAAGGGCGTTACACTTGAGAAACTGAAGTTGTGCTCGACTTCAGTTGGTCTTCTGGCATGTTTCGAGTTGCAGAGGTGGAAGATAACATGTTTGAGGAAAAGGTAAGTACAACTAGTAGATGATGCAGCTAGTAGGTGATACTTTCAGTGTCTCAGTCTCCAAGTGAGATAATTTTTGGGTAATGTGGAGACCCGGTCCACCGAATTTAATTAGTTTCTTAATTAAGTATCTCACCTACCGCTCACCTACCACACCCACCTACCGCTCACCTACCACATCCCACCTACCGTTCACTTACCTCTCACCTACCGTTCTCATGATTTCTATAAATAGTCTCTTTTGGTTTAAAGGAAAGCCAAGTCAAACAAGGTCAAGCCAAGTCATCTTGAGAGCTAAGAGAAAGAAAGGAAGAGAGAGAGAGAGAGAGAGAGAGAGAAGAAGGGAGATAAGAAAATAGAGATTTTCTTGTAAACGCCGAGGCGCTCGACGGTGTAATTCCTCGAAGAAATAAATCATCTGCAGCTCCGTGGACGTAGGCAAATTTGCCAAACAACGTAAATCTGTGTGTCGCTCTGATGTTTTTTCTGCGTGCAATTTTTTTCTCGTTCCATTTTTCGCTTTATTACCATCGTTTTTTCATAACAAATTGACTCCCACATCATGACAATTAAGAGGATTATGATTTTGTTGATGTTGTGCAAGTGTGGTGAGTGAATTTCTACCTTTTAATTCTTTTATATTTCAATCATCCAAACATATTTATTAAGATCAAAATTACCCATTTTCCCTTGGTTAATCCTAATTTTTTTATTATTGCACCAAAATTTAGAACGATTATTTTGCCCATGGGGCACTTCACCTCATAACTCATTAAACACAACTAAAATGACTTTGAGCATTTAGAGTGTCATATTTATGAGGTAATTATAATGTTAGAGGAGAACATGTGGACTTCCTAAAATTTAATTTAATTTAAATATTTCTTTAAACCAAGAAAATAGGATTCCTTAGAAATTAATTTATTTGACTTTCCAAAATGAAATTTTTATTTACGAGAAAATTATTAGAGGTTTCCCTAGGTCAGAGAAATACTTAGCCAAAATGTCATGATTTTTTGAATTAAATAATAATTATTATTTTAATGGGAAAATAAAGAAAATCCACTTTTAAGCCTTTAAAATTTATTTTTTAACTTAGGAAAAATTAGAAAAAAACTATCTTAATGAGTCCCAAGTGATCAGAGAGCAATTAGGCATATTTTGTAATATTTTGATATTTTTGGGATTTTTTATTACTTTTAATTATTTTAAAATTCAAACTAAAGCTCAAAAATTAAGTATTTTATAAAAAATAAATTTTATTTTTCCCAAGTGCCTCTGATCACAAGGAAACTCAGAGAACCATTTTTCATAATTTTTCCAAGTGTATTTAATTTAATATAATTATTTTTGTACAAAAATATAAGGTTCCTTAGAAAATCAACTTTAATACTTGAATTAAATCAAATAATTTTCAAATTTTTACATTGGATAAACATGATTTTTATGAACAATGTGTGATTAATTTTATCAAATTTGGATAAATATATAATTTAAAAAAATTAACACAATATATTTATATTTAATTAATTATAGAAATTTACAAGATAATTCAAGACTTCATGATATTTTTCCTAGACTCCTCTAACCACAGAAAACCTAATAAAATTATTTCCATAATTTTCTCAATGATATCTTGATTTATATAATTAAAATAGCCAAAAATCGTCATCTTAGCTTGAAAATTAGGGCTAGAAGTGTAGAGATGCCCTCTGACCTTAGAAAAATCAGAGGACATAGTATCTATCATGAGGAAAAAACCCTCAAAATTTCAGGTCATGGTGAGTAATGTTTGATCATAATGAATTAAAATACTCCAAAGGGTAATAATTCATTAAAAATAAAGAAAAAGAATAATTTTTATTTTTAGTCTATATTATTCTCCTCTGTTCACTGAGCAAGAGGGTATTTTTTTTTTTTTTTTATGATTTTTCCAAGAGAAAGTTATGGATATTTTAAGTTTAGTCAATTAAAATAAATTAGAAAATCCATATTTTTCTACTAATCCTACGCGGCGCCACCTCAACCTACGACGGCTTCGAACTCACACGCGGCGCTTCGTTATTCGACACCGTCATCCACCTTAGCTGTCACGCGGCCCGCCTTTTCGCACCAAGAGTTGGTCCGTCTTGATCTCCTTCGTTGATGAGATAAACACACGATCGAACGACTCTCTAGTATCGTCCCCAAGTGACCTAACTCGTAAGTCATTCACACTAAAACCTTAAGATCTTTGTCTAGACTCAACCAAATCACATGGGATTTGTTTCTAAACCTTCATATACTTAAGATGAACACATCTATGCAGTTAATCAAGTATGAAATCAAGTCATTACAAATGGAGAATCAAAATAAGCTCGGGCTGAGTTTAGAGCTCAATACCTTTGTTTGAGAGGGGAGGCCTCAATCAGATGGTTGTGGTAGCTTCGATTGGATCCAACGAACCTCCAGATGAAGTATCAAGCCATGGTAAATTGTCTAGATATGAATTTGATCAATGTGAATTTCAGGTGTTGGTCTAGAGTTATGTTAGAGGTTGTTTCAGAGGGGGCTTTTGTGGGGAATCAACTCCTTTCACTGTGGTGATGGTGTGTGCACAATTAATTGTAGTTTGGTTCACTTTGGAGCTGTGGAGGAATATGTCTTAGTTTCGGTCTGATTTTTTAGCTCAAAATTGAACTCTCATAGAGGGAACCAGAGAGAGAAGATGGTTGGCTTGAGCTCAGGGATGCTTGGAGAGTCACTAGGCCGGTCGGCAGGGCCAAGGGTTTAAGTGAGCCAGGAGGGGGTTAATTATGATTAACCCTCAATGACAAGTGATGATGGAGGGGATATTTTGGTCAAGGCCCATAAATGGGATAAGATCCCTTAAATCCATAGCTCACCAAGCTGGTTTAAGGGGGTTTAGCCTGGTCAATAGGTGTGTTTAGTGGTTGTGGTGTCATCAATTTGGTGACATTAGCATGACTAAGTCAATTTTGGTACATGGGTTCAATTGGGGTCAAAATGACTAGAAGTTGGGTTTTGGTTAGGCTAGCCATGACATTGAGCTCAATTGATTGATCAAATTTTAATTTGGTGGCATAGTTTTAACTACATCACCCTATGTTATTGAAGCAACCCTACAAAATAAAGTTAGCACATCCTCAGAAGTTACAATGGAAGACTAGAAACATGCAAAGTCTTGTGGTCTATTTATAAATTTTGAGGATAATTTTTTTCTTAGTGGGGAAGATTATAATGTCTCATTTCATCTCCTTGAGGGAGTCAAAGAGCGAAAGATGAAGCAAGGGGTTTAGAACTCAAGGAGTGTTTTCATGCTATAAATTGATGTAAGCTGGAGGCGAGATCAAGAGAATTCATAACAGGCGCCAACTCCGATTGTGAATGGCTTACTTATGGAGTTGATTGATGCCTATAAAGGCAGACAGATAGACAACACATGTAAGATTGTGCTTCGTCATACTAGAGGGTGAGCAATGCTAGCGGGAGCATCAAACTTGCTGCTTGGACAATCCAGCACACGAAGAAGCTGAAGTTGAAGAAGAAGAAGAAGCCAAAGGAGGAGGGAGGTTATTGCAATTTTCCCTACTATATGAAGATATCGTGTTCGAATAATTTCTAGAAGAGGAAGAGGAGCTCTGTATAATATGAAGAAGATGAAAGAATTTTTCGTGAGTCCTGTGCACACGTAGAAGAAGAGGGGAGTGGTGCCCTAGCCAATCGAAGGAAGTAGGTATGAAGAAGCTCTTGTGCATGATGGTAGGAGGTGGATCTTGCCTGCGTAGGAGAAAGAAGGATCTCTATGTGCGGGAAAGGGAGATTGAACCTTTGAAAGGTAAATGTTTTAAAATTTTCATTTATGAATTTATAAAATTATTAATTATCAATTATTAGTATTAAGGTTTAATTAATTAAGGATTCAAGCTATAGAAGTTTTATATTTGGATTGAAGAAATTTTGGTGACAGTAAGAAAGTTTGAGATTTTATTTCCAAAAGTATTTTTGTATAAATTAATAATATTTAATAATAATAGTCATAATAATTCCAATGATTAAATTTTAAATTTAAGTATTGAAATCTTAGTTGAAAAAATATAATAATTAATATTTAAAATAAAACATAATTAAGTAATGTAATAGCAATTTATTAACATGAATATTTTATATTTTATAGTGTTAATTTGAAAGAAGTGATAAAACCTAAGAGCAAGCAACTCATATATGATCATGGTGAGTACTTGTGTTTTTAAATTAAAGTAGTATTTGGTTTCTTCTAAATTTAATACACTTTGTTAATTTCTTAGAGAGATTTTATTTGTTCTTTAAGTTCATTTGACATATTGAATTGTATGTCAATGATATTTGTATATGTCCATTAAATGCATAATACATGTTATTAAATTATATATTGGTTGTTACAAATAGATAATAAGAATGAAACTTACTATTTTGATTGCTTTCATTTGCATGATTGACTATATTGTANTAATTAATATTTAAAATAAAACATAATTAAGTAATGTAATAGCAATTTATTAACATGAATATTTTATATTTTATAGTGTTAATTTGAAAGAAGTGATAAAACCTAAGAGCAAGCAACTCATATATGATCAATGTGAGTACTTGTACTTTTAAATTATAGTAGTATTTGGTTTCTTCTAAATCTAATACACTTTGTTAATTTTTTAGAGAGATTTTATTTGTTCTTTAAGTTCATTTGACATATTAAATTGTATGTCAATGATATTTGTATATGTCCATTAAATGCATAATACAAGTTATTAAAATATATATTGGCTGTTACAAATAGATAATAAGAATGAAACTTACTATTTTGATTGCTTTCATTTGCATGATTGACTATGTTGTAATCACATCTTTATGGTAATTTCGAGTGAACACTAAGGTTAAATGAAAAAAAAATATTGATATTATAGTACCTTAAACAATGCAATTTTAGATGGTGCTCTTTTGATGGATGTATGCTAATTAAAAAAAATATTGATATGTAAAGGATAAAATAAGGCATGGTGATTGTTTAGAATTATACTAAATGATCATATTAGATTGTGTCACTCTTCACTTGTTCTTCTATTGATTTACATAAAGTTTAACTATCATTATCTTCTTTATCATTGTATAACTATATTCTTAGAGTGTGGGAATTGACTGGTTGTGATTAGCTCATTATTATTATAAAGTAACATTTCAAGTTTAATTAATTGATTAGAAGATGAGAAAAAGAAGAGAAAATATTTATAGAAGACACAAACAACTAAACTACTTTAATTTTATATACTTGCACTTTCAATTATTAAATTATTAGTTATAGAAAAATTTAAATTCTCTGCTGACCGTTTGTACCTGTTTTAGTTAATTTCAAGCCCCGGTACGAGTCATGACACACGCAATCCTCCTAGAAATATACCCTTAATAACTCTAGATTCACTCTTAAAATTTGACGAGCCTCAGTAGCAAATCTTTGAAAATATTTTTTAAGTGATTCTCTTTCAATTTGACGAATTCTAGAAAGATGAGAGGAGCCTTTGATAACTCTTAAATTTGCTATAAATTTTTCCACAAAGATTCTGACAAGTTCATCGAAACTATGAATAGTTTCTCTTGGAAGTGAAAAAAAAACCAAGTATGCACCTGACATTTAAGAGTGGTAGGAAAATTTTGACAGAGTAGTGCATCACCAACTTATTGGATATGTATGATGATTCTATAATGATCAATACTTGGAAGCTTGAATCCTACTAGAATGGGGTATTGGAAAACCATATCGCTAAAGTTGAAAACTCCTAAAAACTACAACTTAGTAAGAAAATGACTTTCGTCTCTTAGAAAGTTTCCTTGAAATATTTAATGTATCTCATCATGAATTACATGATGCGGTTGATCTAAGTTCTCCACAAGTGTTGGAGGGTTGCAACAAAGTTCAATTCCACATGATGAATGTGTGAAATTAATAATATCCTGTAAATTAACTTCCAGACCTAGTTGAGGAAGAACTCCAATATGAGGAGGGGTTGTCGGTGGAGCATCCTCTATATGTAGAGCTCTGATTGATGGTTGATCTTGGAGTAGACAAACCTTACCCACTTGTGTTACTGCTGGTTATCGAGTTTCACAAGAAAGCTGAAGAATCTCATTTTTAAATTCCTCCATTCTATACATACAGATCTCGAGAGGCGAAGAAGAGATATCTACACCAGCAGTGTGATGTGTATTGTTAAGAAATAGAGCAAATGCTTGGCATTTCTGAGTCTAAGGATATACAGTAGAATGACAAGTGTATGGACGAGAAGCTCATGTAGTATGCTTATTATCCATCGAAGAAGTATAAACTTCTATCGACATGACTTTATTTCTCATAAATGGCGTCAAACTATTGAGTGCAAAAAAATTCATGGCATTAGAATGATTAATGTATGTCTTATTATTGTAGGAAGATCTTGAACTCACACAGATAATTGAAAAGTAGTAGAAGAAGACACCAAGATTTTTTATGTGAAAAAACTCGAAAAGGTAAAAAATCAAGGGTTTCAGCTCAGTTAAAATAATCCATTATAAGTTTGTAATTTCAAAGATATACCATTTTCTCATATGTGAGAAATTAAGGCTATAATTTTACCCACGTTACAACACTTCTTTGTATACAACGTACGTAAAACTTTAAGAGTTTGAAAAAAATCGTCGTATCTTCAATATAGTGATATGTGCTACAACTGTATTTAAGATAAGACGTTATATATGGGGGTGGCCAACAACGTCAAACAGGACTAGCGAGTGGTGGAGATATAAGTTATCGATGGGTTTTAAGTCTTGAGCAACATTGAAATTCTACTCCCCCACCCCTGTCAAATGAAGAGAAGTGATATATTTATTGCCTCTAGGTAGAGGCATTTTGCTCATTTGCGAATAACTCCCGTAAACACTTGATTGGATGACTCATATTGATTACTTTTTATTATAGAGTTTTTTTAAATGATTTGAGGGACTTAATGACTAATAGATTTAAGTGATCTTAGACTCATTGGAATACGCTCGTCGAGACGCTCAATTTGACTATGTGTATGTCAAATTTGGAGTTTATTTAACAATTCAATTAGCATTCTGAAGCCTACAAATATGCTTTAATGGTTTGATCTAGAATTGATTGGACTCATGTTGAACCAAGTTTGATATCATCGTGTCCGCCTCATCGAAACAGTTACTTTGATTATAAACTCATTGAAATTAAGCCTTTTAGATGATTTTTGATTTGAATATGAAATGTTTCTTTTTTAAAAAATATCTTTAGATTCATGCCAGATGATAAAATTTATTTTAACATGTCAATTATTTTTAAATAAATTATAATTTATAATTATTTTTTTTATTCATTTAATTATTAAATGTGACAAATATTACACGGCATATGAAGAGATAGATATTAAGATGCTAATTTAAATATGACTTATTTTAAATACGAAGCATTATTTTACTAATTCGTTGTATGATGATATCACTTGATATGACGGGTGTTTGTTCGTTTGCTTATTAAAATACTAAAGCTTTTATATAATCTAAACTCATAAGTTAGTCTAAAAACCTAACTGGGAAAAGAGTATTGAGTGTAGGCTGTGTGTCAAAGCTATTTTTCTTATGATTAATCGATATTATTTTGTAGTGAGAATTGTATTTATATCAACATAAAATATATGATAAAGAAAATAAAGATAATAGGCGACAAATAGTGAGATCTAAGGAATCCACAACTTGGAAATCATAGTTTTCTAACCCTTTG
>JXCR01119185.1:5112-15359 GCA_002079205.1 Phalaenopsis hybrid cultivar
ATTGCAGGATGAAACATCTAAATGATTTCTCCTAAATTGAAGCTAAATAATAGGANATAGTGCCGACACTTTATTACTGGTAGAGTGCATACATTTTAGGATGAGGTAATACCAGATGTTGGTAACACGTAAGCCAATAATTTAGGAAAAACCTTGCCCATCGGGTTAACCCTACCAAATTCGTGAAAGTACCCAATTTATTAGGTTAATGATTCTGTTATAAAATGGTAGTAAAGAAGGAAGATGATGAGAACGAGGAAGAGCTGGCTTATTCTATTTGTAAGTTAAGTTTGGGGGTGGGGGATTAAAATAATTAATTTAATTCCATAAATGAAGATGGGTTGCAAAAATCAGTTCCATGTTTACTTAAGGCCAAACAATGCTTAAAACAGCGCCGACGCCTAAGCGCAACATATTGGTGCTATGACATCATACACGCTGCGCATAGGCGCTGCATTTAGCGCCTAAGCGTCAAACCGTCTGGTTCATAAAAAGTACCGAACTAGATCATTTTTTCGCACGATCCATTATCTTCTTCCCTGTTCTTTCGCGAGGCACTGAAGAGAGCTCCCTAGGGTTTGATCTTTTTGGCTTGTGCTTGCATTCTAGGGCTTAAAACATTTAGATCTCATCTTCTCCAAGTAAGATTCTTCTTTAAATCTTGTGATTTTCTATTTTAGCCATGGATTCTTTCATACTTTGGAATTTTTTGTATTTTTTTTCGAGGACCATGGAGAAGAAAAAAGAATCCATGGAAAGATCTTATTTAGCTTTAAATATGCATTTAGAGGCTTATAAAACCTCGATTTGGCCTGATTTCTTCTTCCATAGGATTGTCTCTAGATTTAGCAGATGGCTCCTAAAACTAAAGGATGTAAGGTAATGGAGACATATGATCACAAGAAGTTTGTGAGTTCAAAAGCACAACAACGCTACAATGAATCTCTTCTCTCGAAGAAATTGATTGTAGAGCAAGGTTTTCTTAGCCTCAGTGTAGCAGTGGAAAATCTAATTTTAGCGTGTTAATGGGAAACTTTCTGCTATACTACTGTCAATGCAGTCATCTCTATCGTGAGAGAATACTACACCAATCTTTCTAGGTTACTGAAAATTTTGTGGTAGTAAGGAAAAAGTGATTTTATTTTACTCATGCCCACATCAACGCACTGTACTCATTGAGGGATGTGTCGAAGTGCTACTATTCTGAATTCGAGCCAACTGACACAGCTTGATGAAATCATGATGGTTTTGACTGATGGGAAAGGAGCCTATAAGATCATCAGTGGTAATAAGGTAAACTTCTCCTCTTCAAAGCTTACTGTCGCGTTAAAGGCGTGACTTTACTTTATTTCTGCTAGGCTACTTCCCTTCATAATCTTAGTAAAGTGACTAAAGAGTGGGTTGCACTAAACTATTGTATTCATAAAATGATGCCTATTTAGATTAGCTCCTTTATTTATGAATCTATCAGCATAGCTAAGGGAGGTACTAATGTGGGGCTTGGATACCCCTCTCTTTTTTTCACTTTATGTCAACGATCTGGAGTTAGTTTTGAATCTTTGGAAGATTAGTTGCATCCACTAAAGCAAATCAGCAAGTTCAATGTTCATTTATATGATAAATGACTCAACCTACAATTACGCAGTAATTTAACTTCCAAAAGATGACAAAAAACTTGACCCAATTTATATTTAGCAGCTAGTGTGTGAAATTGTTATGTTATAAAATTTAGAATTTTTGATTTATAGTTTACACACTGGGGGTACTACGCAACTATACATATTGTTTCAAGTAATATAGGAATTTCTTTAGAAACACAGTATTGATCCCACTGATAAGTGAGGTAAGAAATCCCTTAGGCTAATTCTAGTCTACTACTATCAGGTGTTAGTTTGAAATTTTTGAAAAGTTTGGTTTTCCTAAATTCACTAATTTACTATAAAATTAAAGTTAACTAAAAACCAAATCTAAGGAGATTGGATAAATTTTGGAAAGTTCTTATATAATTAAAATCTCTTTCCCCTTGCAATAAGATCATAATTAGAGTAGGAATTGAATGCATAAAAATATAATTTTATGAAAAATAGGAGCATTCCTACAATTTACCCCTTTCGAACAAAACGAACATTGGTTAATCTAAATTTAGTTTGACTTTTTGTGGTAGTGTTGAGTAGATTCTAGCCTCTCACTTCTAGATTACTCACTGTGCCCTCTCTATAGGACCTACCAGGGACCCTTATTTCTAATATTAGACCAAATTGGTAAATGATCTAACATGTCACCATAGAAACACAAATTTTACACCCATCAAAATTTATCTCCCTATATATTTGCACTAACCAGTGGACTAAATTGACCTCCCATCTTAAAGTTTAACGCGATATTCACAAGTTGGGTGAAATAATAGTCCCCCCAGGTCATTATGTTTTGCAACAAATTTTAACATTATAATTGACCAGTTGGTAAAGTGAATTAAGAACCGATGAAAATACCATATAAAATGTTGGAATAAAAGAAATCGTCAAAACATTCTAACCACACAAATGATTAAATCTCATCACAAGGAGAAGGAGTAAGGAAAACTACTCACTAAACATGGAGAAAACATAACAGAAGACTTTATTTAAATTTAAACAAATTCACTAGAAAAGTTTTTATAACAATTAAAGACAATGAAGAACACAATACTTAGTTTTTTTCCTTTGAAAGAATGATGAAAATCCCTCCAACAAAGTATCTTGTTGATCCACACAAAATTCCTACAATTTCTTTCAGATATCTCTCAAAATCGCTCACCAATCTCTCATAAAAGGTATAAATCTACATTCCTACTTCCATCTATGACCTCTGGACATTCTTGGAATTTTCAAGAGTTTGAAAAGCCAAAATGTGCCTTCCTAAGTGCTAAAAGATGCTTTTTCTCCAAAAATTGAGCAAAAATCGAGCAAAAATTGTCAGTAACGGTTTCTGGAGCCTAAGCATCTATTTCAGTGCGTCGAGGTGCCTGTTTCGAGTGCTTGGGGGCCAAATTTATTTTTAGCTCCAATTTGCTCCAACAAAATGCGCCATATAAGAACTTTCTTTCTTGCTGGATTTGACTTCAAATTGCACTTTTTTTGATCAATTTCCTCCAAAAGTCCATCTTTCATTCCTACAACAAAAATATATAAAATACATTCCTTTAAAGTGTAATATCATTAAATATCATTAAATATCATTAAAAATTAGCATGAAATCTATATATAAAGTAGGTGATTTTTAGGCGTGTCAATAAACATGCCACTTTTGGTTGTGGAGCTAACACTTCAGATGCTCCTTCTACTTCTAGACCATCTACTTCACGTGTTATAGCTCCACCTTCTGCTACTTTGGATTTCATTTATGATCATTTTCATGAGTTACAAGATTATATATTCTTTGTACTAGGTCAAGTGTATAACATTGCAGACTATTTAGAAAAATTTGACTCGTATTTAAAACAGAAAAGGGATTATGAGGTCAGTTTCCATACTTCTATTGTAAACTTTTTTAGAGGAGATAAGACTATAGAGTTTCCTTCCTATCCACCTTATCAGATGTTTAAGTGTCACATGTCTATGGATGAGGATGATGAGGAGAAGTAGTACTTTATGTGTTTGGGTGTGACTTTTTTTTTTCTAGCTGTTGATGATTATGGTATTTTACTTTCATGTTATTTGGTTGTACTAGACATAGTTTTATTTGCTACTATTTTTGTATGGATTCTATACTTTTTTTATTTTTAGATATATTGCACTACTGTTTACTTTGCACTCTAGCTCATATATAGCATTGTTCGTGTGATAGAGTACTCCTTTACTTTGAAATTTTCATGCTAAACATGTTGAATAGAGATTCACTTACTGCTACACACCTGGCTTCGTAGTTTATGCTTATATACTGTTCATTTTTAGGCCTCTGTAATAGAAAATAACTCAATTAAATTTTCTCCTTGCCTGCATTTTAGTACTGAATGTTTTAAAGGCTTAAGAATTGAACTTTGGGGGAGGGGAAAAAAACTAAAAAAAATTAAACTTTATTTGTCCTCGATAAACTGCATTTAAATATCATTTTGAATTAACCTATGGTGTGTGGTGTTATCTTTAGAGAAATATATTTTTGATTCTATGAATGTTATAGTAGACTCAAGTAATTTTTTTTTATTAGTGATAAGGTCGGTCTTAGATTTAAGATATTTAGTATAAGGGAATAGGGATATGATTTTACTATTTATAGTAAGAAGAAGAGTATTTTTGAAACAATAGGAATTTTTGATTTAGACATTAAAAAGAATTGTGACTCTATGAATAATCATTTTTATACTAATACAAATTATCAAGTAAAGAAACGTGAGAAGTTTTTAACTTTAAGAGAAGGATAGTGAAGTTCAAAATCATTAAAGGCTATCCCGATATAATATCCTCACATAAAAAGAGTAAAAATTAAAAATATCATGAATATATATATATATATATATATATATATATATAAGAAAAAAGATAGATTTATTCCACCAAAATCAAGTTACAACTCAATCAAGTTACAACTCTGAGATGGAGGACCATCAGGAGATCCTCTTTAAGTAAGAAGTGAAGTGGAGAGGGTGGAGATGAAGAAACAGAGAGATCTAAAGAACTTTGTCCCAGCCTTGCAAGCCAATTAGCAGGTTTGTTCCTATCCCTATAGATAAAGGAGAAATGCACATGTAAGAGAGGACTCATAGAATTGATCTTTCTAACCCATTGAGAAATATGTCTGGGGGAGTGAAAAACTTCCTGCAGTAGCTGCAACAAAACAGATGAGTCCACTTCCACATGTAGTTTCCTCCACTGGTCATAATGACAAATTTGATGGCCCAGAAGATAACAATAAGTTTAGATTCAAGAGAATCCAAGGCAAAGACAGGTGTAGAGAAAAAACAAAAAACAATTCCAAGATGATTCATGAGAAACACCCAATACCAGCTCATAAATTAGAAAAACTTTCATCAGTATTTACATTTATGGAAGGAAAGTGAGGAGACTTCCAGTGGAATTGATGACAGAGGCTGAGGGCATGCTATCAAGATTTGGAATAGAGCAGTCGTTGGGGAACCTCTTGTGCTTGATAAGCTTAATGAGAAAGGAAATGCAATGTCTGGCCTCTTTAATCACAGATATGGACTGATCCCCAAACTTGACTTGATTTATGGCCATCCACAAGAACCAAACAAGAATCAAAGGGATAGACCCTAACCCAACAACATGCCAGCTGACCCAACATGAAGTGAGGTGCAACCGGTCCAAATTGATAGTGTAAAACATCAGGTGTTTTATGAACTCCAGCCAAACTTCTTGGGAGAACTGACATTCAAATAATAGATGGTCAATTGAATCCTCAGCAACCAAGCATAACCCACACTTGGAGGGTCCCCTCAATTCTTTTAGTTTGAGTATATCATCAGTGGGCAGCAATTTGAGGAAGATTCTCCAGCAAAGAAATGACATTGAAGGGAAGAGAAATTTATTCCAAATGAGCTCCTCCAAGGCACAGTGTCCCAGCTATAAAGTTTGGAATAGATAGACTTAGTTAAGCTCTGAGTGGTACTAGCTTACCAAACAATCTTGTCAGGTAGAGAACTGTCAAAATGCACCTTGATAATTTGTTCAGCATAATAAGCTTGTAGAAGAGTTTGCAGGATAGATTCCAACCATTGGTCACCAATCCAACAGTCAGCCACTTTAAGATTAAGGTTTAGCTCAAGAGTTTTTTATTTCAGCATATTAGCAGGGCACCAATTGTCCAGCCAGAAATGCACATTGCCATTACCATGATCCCAAAGAAAGAGATTTTCATCCTTCTGTCTGATTTTCAACAAGTTGACCCAAAGCTTAGAATCACCCAATTTTCTGACCACCAAGTTAGGAGGTGATTCCCTACAATATTTACCATGCATAAATTTGGCCCATAGGGATTGTTGCTGCTTGAATTTGATCCAAAGGTTGCACAAATTGACCTGTATTAAGTGTTGAAGCCCCTTAAACCCAAGACCCCCAGCCAAAATGGGTTTAGCAAATTTCTGCCAACTGGCCAAATGTAGTTGCTATCTATGTCCAGACCACAGGAACCTGTTGAAACTCCTTTCCAATTGAAGTTGGGTGCTTTTCTTCAAACCAGACATTTGTAATATATAAGATGGAAATGTAGTAGGGATGCTCTTTCATAAGGAAATTCTACCCCCATTGGACAGAAAAGAGTGAGTCCAACATGAGAGTTGTGTTTTAATTTTCCCCAGCACCCCATCATATTGAACTTATTTAGATCTGCCTTTAACAAGGGGAACACCAAGGTATTTAAAGGGAATTTGGGACTCATTGTAACTAGTGTATTGAAGGATCCATGGCTTCTTGCTGGGAGTGAGTCTGGTGCTAAACAACAGTTCACATTTTTCTGTATTGAACTGCATCTCAGAATGGTGTTGGAAGAGTTGGAGGCATAGGTGGACCTTTTTAACAATAGCTTTGTTAGCTTTGGAGAACAACATATTTTCATCTACATGAGCCAGATAAGAAATGCTCATGTTCTATTTGTAGTGAAACCTGGAATATGACTGAGGTAGTAAGTTGTGATCCAATATTCTTGATGGATAATCAAGAGCCAAGATGAACACTGAAGGGGAGAGGGGGTCTACTTGTTTAAGAACCCTGGCAGTAGTAAATGACCCATGAGATTTCCCATTGATAAGCACGGAATGAGTGTTATCCTTCAACCATTTGGAGATGAGGTTGCAAAAACCTTGGGAGAAACCCGTGGTATTAAAAATATCTAGGATGAAGAAATCCCAACTAATAGTGTCATATGCTTTCCTGAGATTCCATTTATAGATTAAGTTTCCACCCCTACAAGGTTTGTCCAGATCAAGCAGTAGCCCTTGGGAAAGGACAGTATCAACAAGGGATCTCCCTTTAATAAAAGCAATTTGATTGGGTCTAATAAGCTTGAGGAGGTGAGGTTGAAGCTTGTTCACAATAATTTTACTGGTGATCTTGCTGAAAACATAAGTGAGACTAATTCTGTTTCTCTGAGGACTTAGGCACAATGGTAGAAGCACAGAAGAACTAAGGAAGGGGGGAGCCTTGGAAGTAAGTCTGGATGGCAGCAACAACCTCTCCTTTGATAATACTCCAAGCCTTTTTATAGAAATTAGAAGTAAACTCATATGGACCTGCAGTTTTGGAACTATCTATAAAGTTTAAGGATTTCAGATTTTAGATTTTGAAGGTAGCTCTGTCAAAGAGAGATCTCTGGTATAGGATAACTCCTTAAGAAAATAATTTCTATCAATAGGGATTCTATCAAAATGGTGTCCAGATAGTAATTGTTGGAAAAATCCACAACATCCTAGGCAATGACAGAATTTTCATGCAACCACTTTCTAGTAGAGTTCTTTATACTGTAGATAGCATTACACTTTCTTCTAAATTTGATACAAACATGATAAAATTTTGTGTTTCTGTCCCCATCCTTAAATTTACAGATTGAAGCCTTTTGTCTTAAAAAACATTTCCTAGCACTCAATAGCAACAAGTAGCATTTCATGGGCAGCAAGTAATAAACCTTCCTGAACCAGTCTCAGCGAGGCATCCTTCTCTAAATCCATCACTTCCTTCTCAGCCAAAGCTACATTCTTAAAAACATCTCCAATTATGGACCAATCATAGACTTTAAGAGCTTTGCCCACTTTTCTCTGAAGGATGCACAGTTTTTCCAGATGTTCAGAATGTTGTACACCTTGACAATTAGTGTAGATGATATGGAGAAAAGTATAATAGTTAGCCTACATGTTAAGATATCTGAAAGGAGGGGTCCCAACTAGAGGAGGGGGGAGGGGGGCAGTAATGTAGTTTAGAAGGGGCCTATGATCAGAACTAGCAAAGTTCAGATGAGTGACAGAAGTATGTAGAATTTGTTGGCACTAGGGATCATTCACCAAAAATCTATCTAACCTCTCCCAGATTAGGCCCCTCCTTGAGGTGAATTCAAGGCCTTGAAAGCCAAGGTCAAACAGTCTAGCTAACTGAATATTATCATAGAAAGTGGTTAGCTTGGTAATATTTGGAAGTCTACCTCCTTATTTCTCAGCAGAAGATGCAATGCAATTACAGTCCCCTCCCACCAGCCAGAAGGAGGACATGCAGGAACTGATGGAGTGTAAGGCAACTCAGAGCTCAGTTCTTGCAGCTTTGTTATAGGCAGCATAAACAAAAGTGGCAAATTTGGTGTGACCATCCATTTGGAAAGATAAGTGAACTAATTGGGGGTGGTTGATATTAATAAATCAAGTAATCTCCTTTCTACAGAAGATCCAAATTTTATTTATTAATGTTTGCAAAATGAGAGAACCCACAAAACTTATTATGAATATTGCGGGTATGTTTATGAACCACAGGTTCCAAAATAGCTAAGCACCATAGTTTATGTTTCTTGGTTAGATGTAATGGTCTTTTGATAGATAGGGGGTGTGCAACTCCCCTGATATTCCAACAAAGGAAACTAATCATGATGTAAGGGTTTGGATCTCCCTCTTGTTAGCTTGGTGAGAGAACCCCTTCTAGAAGAATAAGAGCTGCTAGCTTCAAGGATAAGAGTGTCTTCAAGATGGTTTTTAAGTTCAAGATTGGTCCTTTTCTTCTTCCTGGTTTTCTGAATTTGCCAATCAGCTTGCAAAGCTTGGTTCATATCCTCCAAGAGGTCTGAATGGGGTGCCCCAGGGCTAACTGCAGGTAGAACAAGAGGGGGAATTTTTTTCGCCCCAACATAATTCCCCCCAGCAGTTATATCATTAGTGGAAAGATTAGATATCTTAGTCACTGCCTCTTCCACAAGGGTGATAGTGTTGGGATTAGAGGGATCGAGGGAAGAAGCCCGCTGGTCCACATTTAGAGGGGCCTCCACACCTTGGAGCTCCCTAACATCAAGAACCAACAATTCAACATCAAAAGAAGTAGCAATAGGGACATTAGTTTCCTTCATAACACCTTTATGCTTTTTTCTTAAGGTTGGGTGAAGTTTGAAGCACCTTTCATAAGTGTGGCCAAACATATTGCAATGATGGCAATAATAAGGCCTTTATTCAGCTACTATTTTTTGCTAATAACCATTTTGGTCAGTTCCTAGACATATCTCATCCACCTCAGGTTGTGTAACATCTTTTTCAACTAATATTCTAGCCACAGAAGGTCTAGACAAGTTAAAGATAGGGACATCCAATTTCAGGGGCCTTCCCAAAGCTTTACCAATAGTAAAGATCACTTTATGATTGAAACAATATAGTTTAAGACCAGGAATTTGAACTAGATTGGGACAATTGGTGGATCCTTGCTAGGATCAAAATATGGTGACCACTTAAGTAGCTTCATGGTGACACCTGCTAGTTGTAAAATCTATTTTGAAAGCAATCTTGCATAATCCTCCTCTCTAGAAAGATGAATCATAATGTGTCTACCATCCAATAAACCCACTCTTCAAGCCACATTAAGCTTCAAATTTTCAAAAAATTTACTGATATATTCCATTTTTGGATGACCAAGCTGGAATTTATCAATTAAGATAAACTTGCAGGCTTCAACAAGAAATTGGATATCCCCTTCTGTGAAGAAGGTAGCCAGCTTACTTCATGTTCTACTCAGAGGCTTGATGATAGGATCACTGCATCATGGTAAGCTTGTGGGAACACCAAGTATCATAGTTCTTAATGGCCGCATGTCCCTTACCCACAACATCTGCAAAAGTTACTTAGCCCACTGAATTTTAGTTTCCAAATCATTTGGAGCAGGATCAGCCATCAGGGAGGGAGTATAAGCAGCAGCTCAAACACAAAACTCACACTAAGTGTAGAGAACAAACTCAATGGAACTGTAACATTTTTGAATAAAGAAATAGTCGGGATAAAGGAAAAGGCCAGAAATCAAAGGTCCACTATAACACTAAAGTTCTAATACCCAAAAGACAAAAACTAGAGAGGGATAAGAGAACTACACCACAGCGAAACCATCATACAACCATCCAGATGGAAACCCTAGCAGAGCACCATGGTTAGTCACCAATATATATATGTATATGTATGTATGTATGTATGTCTGTCTGTCTGTGTGTGTGTGTGTGTGTGTGTGTGTGTGTGTGTGTGTGTGAATCTATATATATATATATATATATATATATATATATATATATATATATATATATATATA
>JXCR01119185.1:16410-32108 GCA_002079205.1 Phalaenopsis hybrid cultivar
ATTGCAAGGAGAGCTATGTTTGGTGGATCCTTTCTTTGTTTTCTCAGGAAAGGAGATAAGTTCTTGTATTTTATTATCTTGCATTGAAGTATTTCTTAGAAGTTGGTTGTGCTTCAATATAATATATTGAGTATTGTGGTTTTCTCCATAAAGTTTGAGTAATTTTTTTCTTCCCTGTTTTTAGAGTGGATTAGCATCATGTGTAGGGTTTAAATTAAATTAGAATCTTGTTACTTTAATGAATGTGATATTATTTCATCAATAATTCATTTACTTTGCCATTTGGCAATTTATAATGTTAAAATTTGTTGTGAACACATAAAATTTGGGACAACTATGGCTTCAAACAACTAGTAAATATCACACTAACCTTTAGGATGAAGAAAAACTAATGCTTAGGCTAGTGCAAATAGATAGGGAGATGATGTTAGCAAGGATAACTAGGAGGTTTCTAGGTTGACAGACATAAACTAGTTCTATGTTACCTAGGTTCTTTATGCACTTGGAAAGGGTAAAGAATGAGGATGCTTCTATTTATCATAGATTTTACTTAGTGATTCTATTTTAATTGAACCTGCACTAGCTATTAGTCTCATTGCAAAAGGAGGGAACCTATTATTAGCTTAAACTTCCAACTTAATTTAGATTAGTGTGATTAGTTTGAATCTTTTGCCTAACTTAATTTAGTTTACTTAGCTAAATAGTTAACTTAGAAGTTTATAAGAAGTCATTAAAACTCATAGCTCACTTAAAATCAAACATATTTCTTAGCTAAGAATTCATAAATTCAATTAGAGCCTAGTTCAAGTCTGTCAAATTTACAAACTTTCTTATGGGTTCAATACTAGGAACATAAAGAAAATCTAATATTACTTGAACGATACGTGCACTTACGTGTATACTAGATGTAAAGTGATTATGAGTGAGAAATTAAGTGGTTTAAATTATTAAATATATTTTTAAAATTATAATATCACTAGGTATTAACACTGGGTATACCGTAGAGTAACTAGCGGTCAAATTTTTAGCACCGCTGTAGGGGAGCGAACCCATGTCACCCGCATGATTGGCGGGAATACTGGTACATCAAAATAATATGTTGTTTAAAGTATACATTTTATGCTTATTTTTTGTGATATCGCACTTTAAAGAAGGGTATTTTTATGTTTTTGTTGTAGGTATATTATTTTAGGCATTTGGAGCAACAGTAACAAAAAGGACGAAATTTGGAGCCAAAACAATGAATTTTAAGATTTTGGTGTCTGAAGAGCCAGAACTGGTGCTTGAAGCGCAACTTTATAGAGAGCTGGCACCCGAAGTGCCAGAACTGGCGCATGAAGCGTTATTTGACAGAGAGCTGGCGCCTGAAGTGCCAAAACCCAGAACAAAACAATCTTATGCAAGTTGCGCCTGAAGCGCCAGAAACAACACCTGAAGCGCCAGAGACGACTTTTTGTGGATTAAGGCGGTTTGACATAAATTTTGCTCGAATTTTAAAAGGGACACTTGTTCTAAACACTGCATGAAGTGATTCAATGTATCTAGACACTTTGGAAGGTTCTTTATGAAAAGATATGTCTCTTGGATCATTAGACATGTCTTTTGAATTCAAAAGAATTGAATTTTGGATAGAATTTTTGAAGAGAAATTTGAATTCATTTTTGGAGGAAGATATCCTCTAATAAAAGAGAGGGAAGTCTAGGGCATGCAAGGGTGGTGGTGTGGAGAGAAGAAGGGGGGTGTGAGTAAGAGAGAGAGAGAGAGTTCAAGGGCATGAAATTTTTCTTCAAGGATTGTAAGAGGAGAGAAAAATTGAGAGATTTCTTCTTTATTATTTTCTAAGAGAGAATTGAGAGTGCTTGTAAAGAGGGAAAGTGCTTGAAGAGAACTTCAAGGGATTTTCTTGGGAAGGATTGTGAGATAAGTTGTGCTCTTTTATTTCTTTATTTTGTAAACTTATTTTTATATATGAAGTTCATGTTTTGTCGTATCATTCTCATGAATTATGAGTAGTCTTCTTTATTCTTCTCCCTACTTTGAGATATGGTTTTGTGGATAATTGATTTTGTTTTATACAGTTTTAAATGTTAATAATTTGTGATGATTTGAACTCTGATCTTCATTTACTTTTCATTCTGGCCAATTGAAATATTAAAATGTGTTGATAAACATATATTCCAAAAGGGCTATGATTTCTACAACATAGTGAGAATCACATTTGATTCCATGGGATAGGATGTCATCCATGAGATTGAGTGCAAAAAAATATGAAAATATACTTTTTTGGATGCAGAATTGGAGATTTTAAGGTGACATATTAAAATCTCCAATTTAGTCTAGTTGATTAGAAACTAATGCAAGATTGTTAGCCCTCAGGTGAGGGAGTAATGAGAGCTCTGGAGTGGCAGCCGGTATCCTCCCAGCCTAACCACAAAATTAGGGACCAAACTCTGGATTAGTCAATATTCTTTATGTACTTGGAATAGGGTAAAGAATAGGATTGCTCTTATTTGACACAAAATAATTTATACATATATTTTTAAATGATTTTAATTTCTTCACAATCCATACACTTTTTTTATAAAAGGAAATGATGAGTGCTTGAAAAATTGAGAGTTTTCTTAAATTTGAACTCTTCGTCACAAAAACTTTGTTTAGTTTTTGTAATTTTACTTTTAAAAGTTTATCAATTAGTTTAATTAAATTAGTCTTTTAACTGCATTTTATTTTGCATTCACTCATTTACTATAGATTCGAATTTTGTACTTCACTGTTGTAGTTTAAATTATAGTTTATAAAATAATCATAAGAATTTACTTATAAGCATTTCCAACTTCCTTATGGGATTGATACCTAACACTCCATTTGAGTCATTTATTACTTGAGTGACACGTATACTTGTGTTATTTTTAGGGGATTTGTCAGTTTAAATTTTTTTAAAAAGATAAAATTATTTTAACTAAAGTTATTTTATTGGGATTAAATGGTAGATTTACTATTTTATCTATTATGTGTATTTTGTAATATTGAAAAATATTTGCAAAAATAACATACTAAATCTGCCCGCATCAAGTTTTTAACGTCGTTGTCGGGGAAGTAATGAAAAGTAATTTTATAATTTAAATTATTTTATTTAAACTAAAAAAAAGTGTTTGTAGTTTAATTTGAATATTTTCATATTTTAGTGTGTTTGCTTATTTTAATTACTTATCGTGTTTGTTTATGCATAGTGTAAGATTTGAAGATTTAGTACCTTACAATTTAAAGTTAGAAAGAACTATTGGACAAATTTAAAAACAACCAAAAGAGAAAGATCATTTTAGAAAAATGGCTTGCAACTCAAGTAATGCTGGAAATGAAAATCAACATCATCAAAGACCTTTAAGAGATTATGATAATCTTACAACATATGAAATTTATTTGAGTATACAAAACCCTACTGTAGCGACCAATTCATTTGAGCTTAAACCTGCTATTATCCAAATGGTATAAAATAATCAGTTTGGAGAAGATCTTAATTTACACCTTGCTAGTTTTTTAGAATTGTGTGCTACTTTTAAATACAATGCAGTGTCAAATGATGTTGTCAAACTTAGACTTTTTCCTTTTTCACTAAGGGATAAAGCTAAGATATGGTTAAAATCGTAGCACATGGATCTATCAAAACTTGGGGAGACTTATAACAAAATTTTTTATCTAAATATTTCCCACCTTTAAAAACGGCTAAGCCTAGAAACGATATTACATCTTTTTGTTAGTTTGAAGGGGAATTAATTTATGAAGCATGGGAAAGATTAGATCTCATTATAAAGTGTACACACCATGCGTTGCCAGATTGGTTAATAATACAAACTTTTTATAATTGATTGGTTAGATCTCTTGGATCGATAATTAACGTTGTTGCTGGTGGATCATTAATGTCAAAATGATTTGATGAAACATATTTTTTAAATGAAGAGATGACTACTAATAAATTTCAATGACCCTCTGAAAGGGTAAATCTAAAAAGAGTAGCTAGTAGTCATGACTTTGATGCAATATTTATGTTATCTGCTCAAATAGTTGTTATATCAAAGAAGATAAATCAATATGGAATGAATTATTCTAAGACATCACTTGTGCTTGAGGAAAACTCATTGGGACAAATAATAAAATCTCAATCTTCTTATGAGACCTTAAATGCAATAAATAATCTTTCTAATAATCCTTATTCCAATTATTATAATCCTAGTTTGAAGAATCATCCAAATTTTAGTTATAATAACAATAACTATAATGTTGCAAATTCGCAATGAGGAAACAACACTGCAAACCCATTGGGAAACTCCAACAATCAAGGAAATCTAACTTATAAACCATATTACCCTCCAAGTTTTAATAATTTGTAGAGTAAAGAGAATAAGTTTTCAATGGAAGAATTAATTTTGCAAATTGGAAGACAATTACAAAGTCAATGAGCTACAATTAGAAACATGGAAAATCAATTGTGATGTATTGCTACTGCACTTAGTAATAGACCTCCAGAAACGTTGCCTAGTAATGTTGAAGTAAATCTTAAAGATCAGAACAAAGAGCAAATTAAGGTTATTCAACTGAGAAGTGGAAAAGAATTGGAAACCAGAGTTCAAAAAGAAGTGAAAGTTGAAGTTTCAAATATGAGGTGAAAAATGAAAAATCTGGTGAAGATTTTCATTTTGAGTCAGAATGTATTAGTAAAATAAGGAAAATCACTGTAGAAAGACCACCACCTCCATTTCCTCAAAGATTAAAACAAAAAAACATAAATAACCAATTTTCAAAATTTTTAGGAATATTGAGGAAATTGACGATAAACATTCTATTTGTTGAAGTCTTTGAATAAATGTAAAGCTATGTGAAGTTCATAAAGGATATACTTAATAAGAAAAAGAAGTTTGTAGATAATGAAATTGTTGTACTCAGTGAGGAGTGTAGTGCTACAATTCAAAAAAAAAAACTTTCTGAAAAACTTAAAGATCCTGGTAGTTTTACTATTCCTTGTGTTATTGACGAAAGATTTTTTTTGGAAAAGCTTTATGTGATTTAGGAGCCAGTATTAATCGTATGCCTTTTTCAACTTTTAGAAGGTTGGGTTTAGGAGATATTTCACCTACAACTGTAATTCTTCAGTTAGCTGATCGTTCGATTACCTATCCTAAAGGAGTTATAGAAGATGTTTTGGCAAAAGTTGATAAATTTATCTTTTAAATAGATTTTATTGTATTAGATATAGAGGAAGATAAAGAAATTCCTATTATTTTAAGAAGACCATTCCTAGCCACTGGAAGAGCATTGATAGATGTGCAAAAGGGAGAACTAACTATGAGAGTTAGTGATCAAGAGGTTACATTTAATATTGCAAAATCAATGAGGTACCTTGTAAAAGAGCAAGAGTTTGAATGCTTCAGAATGGATATCAACGAATATTTAAGTCATAAATATTTAAAGAAGACATTATAAAAGAAATCTGAAAAAGAATATTTGGAATATGAAGATGAGGATACAATTCAAGATGAATCTACGGAAGTGAGTAATGAATATGTGAATTATGTTCAGGAAAAATTTGAAATGTTAGATCCTATAGAAAGTAACAAGAATTTGATTTCATCTATTGAGAAACCTCCTGAACTAGAAATAAAAACACTTCCTACACATTTAAAGTATGTATTCTTAGGAGATTAATCCACATTACTTATTTAGTATCCGCAGAATTAACTGATATGCAAGAACAACAATTGCTGAAAAATTTGAGAAGATATAAGAAAGCTTTTGGATGGACATTAGCTGATATTAAAGGAATCAGTCCTTTAATTTGTATGCATAGAATTTTATTGGAAGATCAACATGAACCAAAAGCTAATCCTCAAAGGAGATTGAATCCTATGATGAAAGAAGTTGTTAAGAAAGAGATTTTAAAATGGTTAGATGCTAGAATAATATATCTTATTTCATATAGTGCTTAGGTGAGTCCAATTCATTGTGTTCCAAAGAAAGGAGGTGTTGTTGTGAAAAATGAAAATAATGAATTAATACCAAAAAGACAAGCCACTAGATAGTGGATCTGCATAGATTATTAAAAATTAAATTATGTCACCAGGAAGGATCATTTTCATTTATCCTTTTTGGACAAAATGTTGGATAGGGTGGTTGGGCAAAGATGTTTTTGTTTTCTAGATGGATATACCGGTTATCATCAAATATTTATTGCTCTTGAGGATCAAGAGAAAACAACATTTAATAGTCCTTATGAAACTTTTGCTTTCGGTGAATGCCCTTTGGATTATGTAATGCACCTGCAACATTTCAACGATGTATGATGTCAATTTTTAGTGATTTAATTGAAAAAGGGATCGAAGTTTTTATGGACATGTTTTCTGTATTTGGAACTTCATTTGAAATATGTCTAAATCATTTGGAGAAAGTTCTAAAATGATGTGAAAAGACTAATCTCGTAATAAAATGAGAAAAATGTTAATTTATGGTTGCACGAGGAATTATGTTTGAGTATAAAATTTTAGAAAATGACATGAAAGTATATCCTACAAAAAGACAAGTTATATGAAATTTACCTCCACTTACTACTGTACTATTGTAAGAGGAGTTAGTAGCTTTTTAGGACATGCTGGATTTTACAGGTGATATATTAAAAATTTTTCAAAAATTACAAAAGTTTTTATGCCAACTTCTAAAAAAAGATACAAAATTTTACTTTAACTAAGATTGCCTTAAAGTCTTTGAAACTTTAAAGGAAAAATTTATCACTGTTCCTATAATTATTTCACCTGATTGGGAGAAACTTTTTGAATTAATGTGTGATTCAAGTGATTATGCAATTGGAGTTGTTTTAGGGCAGAGATATGACAAGATTTTTAAAGTCATATACTATGCTAGTATGACTCTTAATGCTGCTCAAATTAACCACACCACTACTGAAAGAGTGTTATTACCCCTAGTTTATACTTTTGATAAGTTTATGTCATATCTAAGTGGAGCTAAATGTGTTGTGCATACTGACCACTCAACTATTAAATATTTAATGCAAAAGAATGATGTGAAACCAAGATTAATTAGATGGGTAATTTTGATACAAGAGTTTGATTTTGTAGTAATCGATACGAAAGATACTAATAATCAAATTAATGTGAGAAACTTTTTGAATTAATGTGTGATTCAAGTGATTAAGCAATTAGAGTTGTTTTAGGGTAGAGATATGAAAAGATTTTTAAAGTCATATACTATGTTAGTAAGACTCTTAATGATGCTCCAATTAATCACACCACTACTGAAATAGAGTTATTAGCCCTTGTTTATGCTTTTGATAAGTTTATGTCATATGTAAGTGGAGTTAAATGTGTTGTGCATGCTAACCACTCAGCTATTAAATATTTAATGCAAAAGAAGAGTTTGATTTTGTAGTAATCGATATAAAATGGACTGATAATCAAATTGCTTATCATTTATATAGGCTAGAATAGAAAGAAACACTTGATTTGGAAAAAGAAATTAATGAATGTTTCCTGATGAACAACTTTATGCTATAAAAGGATGAGAACTACCTTGGTATGTTGATATTGTGAATTATATTGTTAGTGGTTTTTACCGTATGGAATGACAAAACAATAGGAAAAGAAATTCATTCACGATGCAAAATCTTATTTTTGGGATGACTCATATTTGTACAAATAATGCAAAGATTTATTAATGAGATGATGTGTGCCTTATACAAAAAATTTAGGAAATTATCCAAAAGTATCATGATTCTGAATTTAGAGGTTATTTTGGCATGATAGAACTATTCATAAAAATTTGCAATTTCGATTTTATTGGTCTATTCTATTTAGAGATGTTAATATATATTTAAAAACATGTTATAGGTGTCAGAGAGTAGATAATATTTCAAAAAGAAGTGAAATGTCTTTAAATTTTAATTTGGAAATTGAAATTTTTGATGCATGGGGATTGGATTTTATGGGATCATTTACACATTCATTTAGAAATGTGTATATATTGATTACAGTGGATTATGTTTCAAAATGGATTGAAGTAATTGTTTTACCTTAATGTGATGCTCGGAGTGTTTCAAAATTTTTAATCAAAAATATATTTCCAAGATATGCAATGCCAAGAATAATCATTACCAATGGAGGATCTCATTTTAAAAATGCAGCAATTGCAAGGTTGGTAGAAAAATTTAATATAATGCATAAAATTGCAACTACTTATCATCTCCAGACTAGTGGTTTGATAGAAGTATCTAATTGTGAAATTACAAGAATTTAAAAAAAAAAGTGTGAATCCTAATAAAATGGATTAGTCTGCTAGACTAGATAATGCATTATGGGCATATAAGACAGCTTATAAGACACCTATAGAAATGTCCCCGTATAGATTAATTTTTGGTAAGACTTGTCACTTATCGGTAGAATTGGAACATAAAAATTATAGGGCTATTAAGGAATTCAATTTCAATTTGAAAGATACTGATGAGAAAAAATTATTGCAATTGAATGAGCTTGAAGAAATTAGAAATGCATCTTATGATAATGCCAATATTTATAAGGAAAGAATGAAAGAATGACTTGATCGGAAAAAAAAAAAAATGAATTTGAACCTGGACAGGAAGTTTAATTATACAATACAAAACTGAATATATTTCCTGGAAAACTAAAGTCTAGGTGAAAAGAGTCATTCAGAATTGTGAAAGTCTATCCCTATGGAATTGTTAATATTGAAGATCCCATGACTAGAAGGATATTTAAAGTGAATGAGCACAAATTGAAACCATATTTTGATTGTTAAAAACCAGTTTTTAAAGAGACTGTAATGTTGGGTCACCCAGAATAAAGACTGGGAATGTCGGGCTAACGACATTAAACCAAGCGTTTTATGGGAGGCAATCTATATTTATCGTTATTTACTTTGCTTTTATGTTTTTGTTTAGAATATTTAATGTATATTTATATTTTTACTTTTATGGATTTAGTGTATTTGAGAAATTTGACATTAAGAAAATATTTAAAAACATCTTTATTTACCTAATTTTAAGGAAGAATTGAGAATTTATTATATCCAAATTGAAATGGCAATTTTTTTTGAAACTAGCACCAGATTGGCACCTAAAGCACCACATTCCAGAGAGCTGGTGCCTGAAGCACCAAAATCGATGCTTGAAGCACCAAAATTGGCACCTGAAGCGTCGCGACAACGAAAATGACTTAAAACATTTCAAAAGGCGATTTTTGACAATTTTTGGTGGGTTCTTCTATTTATAACTCCCAAAAGCTGATTCCAAAGTCCATTTTAGGGGGGAAAGAGGGAAGAGTCATTAGTTTTCAATTCCTATGGCTTCCCACTATAAAAAATTCACGATATTTGAAATTTTCACCTGGAGAAAGTTTGTCAGTTTTGATGCGCAGAAGTTGCATGATCAAGTTCTTGTGAAGAAGAGGCTAATCAAGGAAAGGAGATTTGTGAATTGAGGATTCAACAAACAGAATAATCAAGTGGAAGAGATTATTGCGTAGAGACAGGGAAGTGTTTTGTTATACTATTGTCGTGGTTATCCCTGTGGTGAAAGAGTTTTACGTAAATCTACATGGAAGCAAACAAGGAGTTGTCTATGTGTGAGACAAGTTTATGCAATTCACTCCTTCAAGAATAAACAAAATGTTTATGATTAAAACTGTTCCTATTTGCCACTATGCAAATTTTACCCCTACAAGAGATAATATGAATGAACTTTATCAATACCTTATAGATGAAGATGCAAATTGGGAGGCCAGAGATGATGGAAATGTAAGTTTTTCTTCATCATTATTGAATACTGCATCTAAGACGTGGTATTTATTTATTACATCAAAATTACTGCCCACTATGAAAATCAGTAAAGTAACTAAGGAGAGTACTATTCTGAATTACAATATTTAAACTGGAGAACCTGTTGATATTGGTGCAATAATTGTGAAATTGGTTTTGGGTTTGATTGTGAATGGATCTGTTATTGGACTGGACATCCATCCACTATTTTCCTACTATGCAATCAATCACAAGTACCTTATGAAAGTTGGGAGAAAGTGCTTCTTTCTTGAAAGTCGATGGACCCAGAAGTCTATTACAACTGTATTAGAATTGGAGATGAGAATGATAAAAATGTACTGATGGATCAAGCATCCCAGAATTCATCACCTATTCAACCTTACTTCAGTTTAAGCATACTTTTAAAAAGGACAAGAAGATAGAGAAAGAGGCATAGAACCTTATGCATGCAATTAGGAATCTTTCTGAAATGTTGGATCATCTGGATTGGAGGCTAAATGAATATTTTGAACATATTAGACGTATTGAAAATGGTTTGGTACGTATGTTCAAGAGACATGCTTGGACTGAGGAAGATTCAACTATGAATTTCCTTATCAACCTCTCTACAACTTGTACGTGTACTACTAATCCATGGGAGAATCCAGGAGGACGAGAGCGAAGAAGATGTTTTAACTTACTTTATGGACAAAAAGTTTTGTCTAGTACTGCTTGTTTTAGTTATTATGTTGTGTTAGATTACATTAGTTTCATGTTGAACTCTATTTATGTTTGTGTTTAGTATTTTGATGTTTTAGAATTCAGTGTTAGGATGTTTAGTTTGTTTTGGACACTGAATTAGATGTTTGTTGGCTTTAAAATTGTTAGTTTGTAATAACACATATTTTATATCTAAAAGTTATTTTGTGAAAGTTATGTGTTAGAAAATTAATTAATTATGAGTATAAATATTTATTTGAGTTAATTAGAGGTCGATGTAAAGCGGTACGCAACAGATTTCCTCTGAAAGCAAAATCTGGAAAAATTAAGACGTTGGTCTGAAGCACCATTTGACAGAGAGTTGGTGTCTGATGCGCCAAATTGGCACTTGAAGCTCCAAATTCCCAAAAATGCCAGATTGCCTAAAAAACCGCAAAATCGCTCAGTAAAACACCATTTTTACTGTTTGGGTCATCTCCTACCTCTAAACAGTGAATTAGGGCTTCATAATGTGCGCATTTGAGAAGATTTCAAAGGCCAATGATCTTAGATTTGATCTTCTTTTGGTAAGAGCTTTACTTTAACCTAGAAATTTTTTATTTTCACCATGGATTGTTCCTACATTATGGGAGATCCGAAATTTGGGATTTTTTTTATGGAAATGCTTGAAGAAAACCAATGGTGAAAAATTTCTTACCAAATAATTTTACTTGGGGAGTTAGATTTCTGATTTTGTGATTTATTTGAATTTTCATAGAAATTCTGATGGCTCCACGAGCAAAGAGAGGAAAGCCGACGTGAGATTTTGACGCGAGGAAATTTGTCAATTTTAAAGCCCAACACTGTTATAATACTCAAATGGAATCGAGAAAACAGATCCAGGAACGAACATTTGCTAACCCGGGTGGCTAGATTCAGAGGTTGGTTGTCGCCAGAAATTGGTAGAGGTTTTGCTATTTCACTGTAGTAGTTATTGTCTCTATGATCTGGGAGTTTTATGTTAACTTACGATTCACTACTGATGATCACATCTTGGTGAGCGGTAAGCAAGTTGAGTTTTCAAGAGAAATGATCAATACATTTTATGGATTGAGAAATGCATTTCATTATGAATATGTTGCATTCATGATGTTGATTCATCACTGGATGAAGTGATTGCCTTTCTGATTGATGGAAAAGGAGAATGAAAAATTAAAAATAATAAGAAAGTTAACTTCTCCGCTTCAGTGATGACTATTCAGTCAAAGGTATGACAATACTTCTCTGCTAAATTACTGCCAAAAAATCATCTGACCGAAGTAACGAAGGATAGAGTTGTGTTAAACTTCTGCATTCAGAAAATGAAGGGAGTGGATGTTGGTGCTTTTATAGTTCATCATGCTCGGAGTATAGCTAGTAGTGCTACAGCTAGTGGTTTGGGTTACCCTACTCTAATTTTCACTTTATGTGAGAAATCAGGAGTAGAGTCCCATAGAAACTAGAAAAAGCTGCAGCCACAAAATCCTATTGAGAAGCGTACGGTTCAAAGAGTTGAATCATTTGTTGAGTCCAGGAGTGGAGTTAGTGATAGACCCTCAACATCAGCTCTAGGGACATCTACTTCTTGCTCTGCTTCACTTGAAAATATTATGAAGCAGCTCATGATTCAACAAATGGATATAATGAATATGCAAATATGGATTGGAAGAATTGAAGCAAGAAATTCTTACAATGATGAATATAAGCAGAAGAGAGTTCAGTATGATATAGCTTATGAGGAGACTATGGTTAGATATCTTAGGGGTGAGCATAATGTGAAATTTCCAACTTCCCCCAGCTTCACTCCTTATGCTCCACATCATGAAGAAGAAGAAGAAGAAGAAGAAGAAGAAGAAGAAGAAGAAGAAGAAGAAGAAGATGATGATAATCATAATGAGGAAGGAGATGAAGATTGATATCTTAGGAATTTGTTTGTTTCTTATTTTTATTAGTTGTTATTTGTTGTTGTTTTAAAACTGTTGTAGTAAGAACTTTCATTTTAATGACTTGTGGACCTAATTTGTAATAGTAATTGTAGATTTTTACTTTTTCTGCATTTTTAGTATTTTTCAGTTTTTGTTTCAGTTTTTAATTCTCAACAAATCCTTTAAAATATATTACGTTTCATTTAATTCTTTAAAGCCTGTATGAATTTTTAAAGAACATGCAGTATATTAGAACCCTGTTTCATACTCAGAAATCCTCTACATGTTAGTTTTTATTTGTATGCAATTACTGTTTTCTTTCACCTACAAAATTTTGTACTGAACATTTTTTTATTACTTAAGAAGTTAAGTTTAGGGGAAAGAAAATTTTCTTTTAAAAAGAAGTAAACTAAATTTTATTTGTCCTCAATTAACTATATTTTTAAAATAAATTTAACATGACTTGGGATATTAAGATTTAACTTTAAATGACTATACTTATGTTTGTAGATGTTATGGTAAATTTAGATAAAAGTTTTTAATAATGAATATCAATTCTAAGTTAAAGATATTTGGTATGAAAGGATAAGACTATGTTTTTTATATTTAAATTAAAGAAAATAATATTTTTGAAGTATTAAGAATTTTAGAGTTTTATGTAAGAAGAAAAGAGTGAAACTTTATGAAAAATCATAAACTAATATGAATTTATAAAGTAAGGAAAGGTAAATATTTTTAACTTTAAGAAGATGATAGTGAAGTTCAAAATTATTAAAGACTATTCAAATATAGTAATTCTCACTTGAAAAAGAAAAAAAAAGAAAGGATTGAAAAGATCCTAAATAAAAAAATAAAAAAAAAGAAAAAGAAAGAAAAAGACAAGTAACATTAAGTTTGGGGGATTTTGATACACCAAAATAATATGTTGTTTTGAGTACATTTTATGCTTATTTTTTGTGATATTACACTTTAAAGAAAGGTATTTTCATGTTTTTGTTATAGATATACCAATTTTAGGTATTTGGAGCAATAGTAGCAAAAAAGATGAAATTTGAAGCCAAAACAGTGAATTTTGAGATTTTGTTGCCTGAAGCGCCACTTTGCAGAGAGCTGGCGCCTCAACGCCATTTGATAGAGAGCTGGCGCCTGAAGTGCCAGAACAAGCGCTGAAGCGCCAGAGACGACTTTTTGTGGATTAATGTGGTTCAGGACGAATTTTGCATGAATTTTGAAAGGGACACTTGTTCTAAACATCCCATGGAGTGATTCTATGTATCTAGACACTTTGAAAAGTTCTTTTATGAAGGGATATATCTCTTAGATCAATAGACATCTCTTTTGAATTCAAAAGAGTTGATTTTTGGATAGAATTTTTTGAGAGAATTTTGAATTCATTTTTGGAGGGAGACAACATCTAATAAATGAGAGGAAAGTCTAGGGCATGATAGGGTGGTGACATAGAGAAAAGAAGAGGGGCATGAGTAAAAGAGAGAGAGAAAGTTAAGGGCTTGGAGATTTTCTTCAAGGATTGTAAGTGGGGAGAGAAAGTGAAAGATTTCTTCTTCATTACTTTTCTAAGAGAGAATTGAGAGTGTTTGTAAAGAGGGAAAGTGCTTGAAGAGAACTTCCAAGGATTTGCTTGGGAAGGATTATGAGATAAGTTGTATTCTTTTATTTCTTTATTTTGTAAACTTATTTTTATATATGAAATCTGTGCTTTGTCGTATCCTTCTCATAAATTCTAAGTAGTCTTCTTTATCCTTCTCCCTATTTTGAGATATAGTTTTGTGAAGAATTGATTTTATTTTATACAGTTTTAAATGTCAATAATTTGTGTGATTTGAACTCCGATCATCATTTACTTTTTGATCTGGTCAATTGAAATGTTAAAATGTGTTGAGAAATATTTGTTTCGAAGGGGTTATGATTTCTACACATAGTGAGAATCACATTTGATTACAGGGGAGAGAATGTCATCCATGTGATTGAGTGCAAATAAATAAGGAAATATACTTTGTTAGATGCGGAATAGAAGATTTTAAGGTGGCAGATTAAAATCCTCAATTTGGTTCAGTTTATTGGAAACTAATGCGAGATTGTTAGCCCTCAGGTGAAGGAGTAGTGGGAGCTCTGGAGTGGCAGCTGATATCCTCCCAGCATAACTACAGAATTAGGGACTAAATTCTGGATTAGTCAATGTTCTTAATGCACTTGGAAGAGGGTAAAGTATAAGATTGCTCCTATTTGGCACAAAACAATTTATACATATATTTTTTAAATGATTTTAATTTTCTTCACAATCTATACACTCATTGTAAAGGGGAATGATGATTTCTTAAATTTGAACTCTTAGTCACAAAAACTTTGATTAGTTTTTGTAATTTTATTTTTGAAAGTTTAACAATTAGTTTAATTAACTTAGTCTTTTAAGTGCATTTTATTTAGCATTCACTCATTTACTATAGATTCGAATTTCGTATTTCACTATTGTAGTTTACATTATAATCATAAGAATTTGCTTATATGCATTTTCAACTTCCCTGTGGGATCGATATCTAGGACTCCATTAGAGCTCTTTATTACTTGAGCGATACGTATACTTGCATTAGTTTTAGGGGATTCGACAGTTTAAAGATTTTTAAAAAGATAAAACTATTTTCTCTAAATTTATTTTTGTTGGGATTAAATTGCATATTTATTATTGTATCTGTCGTGTGTATTTCATAATATTGAAAAATATTTGCAAAAATAACACACTAAATCTGTCTGCATCAAATACTCACCACTATGCTACAATGACATGTTGGGTTCGGACATTAGACAATCTATTTAGTATAAGGGAATAGGAATTCTTTTTTTTAGTGATAAGGATGGTCTTAGAGTTAAGTTATTTAGTATAAGGGAATATGTATATGATTTTACTATTTATAATAGGAAGAATTGTATTTTTGAAACACTAGGAATCTTAGATTTACACTTTAAAAAAAATTGAGACTCTATGAAAAATCATTTTTATATTAATACACATTATCAAGTAAGGAAATGTGAGAAGTTTTTAACTTTAGAAAAAGGATAGTAAAATTCAAAATCATTAAAGGCTATCATGTGTGTGTGTGTAGGAGGAGGAAAGTAAAACTCAAAATCATTAAAGGCTATCATGTGTGTGTGTGTGTGTGTGTGTGTGTGTGTGTGTGTGTGTGTGTGTGTGTGTGTGTGTGTGTG
>JXCR01119185.1:32169-46941 GCA_002079205.1 Phalaenopsis hybrid cultivar
GTAAAAAAACAACTCCATTGTTTATGCTTCTCTACTGATTTGTTATAAACTGAAACATGAAATTACATCCTGTAGCAGATGTACCAGGTATCCATATTGTATTTGATACTTGATTGCTGAATTCAGCTATCCGAAGTGCTAGTTGTAAAGCATTTATGTGTTTGAACTAAGAACTATGGTGGATGTTTTGCATAATATTCACTTACTATATAGTCATCTGGGATTACGAAGTTTCTTGTCTTATGATGTTCAAATGGTTAATTGCCCATTACATTTTGTATTGTTGGTAATTAACCAGTCTTATGATGTTCAAATGGTTAATTGCCCATTACATTTTGTATTGTTGGTAATTAACCATAAAAGTGGTTATATATATTGATACTTGGGATTAACAAATTCTTCCAGATGTTGACTGTTTTGTGTAATTATTGAGGGCATCCTTCATGTTCCTTAAGGATTGCTTTTTTGGGATTGAGTTTATTTTTCGATATAAGAAGTGTAATATGTTCCCATAACTATAAATATCAAACCTTGGGAGATGTAAAGGCATAAGAATTATGTGGTATGTCTCCAAAATTCTACTTTATAATAACTATGCAATTTCATTCTCTTTGAATCTTTTTTTATTCGGAAAAAGGCTTTGGCTTAGCATGGGTTTAACATTTCATGACCTGTGTTTCAGATTGTTTTGGAAGAGGCTTTTGGTGGGTTTCCCTTATTGATAAATTGTTACATGAGTATTTCATGTTCTCGTGAGGTGATCTGCATGATGATGAATTATTTTTCTTTTAAGGTGCATTTAGTTACAGACATACCACATAATTCTTATGTATTTACAAATCTAAAACCCAAACATTCATATTCACATTCATATTCATATTCATAATTCTTATGTAAAGGCATTGTAACTATACATATCAAACCTTGGTTGTTAGATATGTAAATACATAAGAACTTTGTGGTTATGTGCAACCTTCTAGTTTTCGTTCATAGGAAGTGGATATTTTCATTCACTGTGAATCTATTTTGGTTTTGGAGGTATGTAATTTTCTAGTTTGTGTGTAAAACCTATCTCACAATGATGATTTTTAAATTTATGAGAAGCTCTTAAGAACCATCATATCTTTTGAAATTTTATTTCTTGAAATGCTCTTAGAAAGGTTTTTTTCTTATTGAGATAACACCAACGTTTATTTGCCCGTTACAAATTGTAATGCTGGTGGTCAATCTTGAATAGTAGTTATATGATTATGTCATTATGTTGCTCAAGGAAAACACAAAAGTATTTATTTATTGATTTTGGTTTGTGGAAATTTGGGTTGTATTATAACCGGATGATAGTAAGACCTATCTCTACTTGCTAGCAGCCACTTATATCGAGAAACCTAGTGGTTATGCTGCTTAAGGGAAAAGGTCATCTGCCTCCTATCAGCCACTTATACCAAGAAATCTACTTGCTAGCAGTCCCTTTATAAAATCAGCCAAGATTAATCTTCACAATAACAAGTTATATTACTGTCTTTATCAATCATGTTTGAGCAGTTTACATCATACTAATTATATAGGATGACATTATCTTACTCACTGGAGGCAACCATAGTGACATCTTTGTGGCAAAACATTAGTTGCAAAGGTGCTTTTGTTATCCAAAAGTCTAGGATGATTCGTATACTTTCCCTGTAATTGAGTTTGCTTATGCTAAAAAAGATGCATGGCTTTTAGAAATAAAAGATGCTAATGATCTTTTTTATAAAACAAGCCCTTTGTTTTTAATCTTGTTAGCGCCCTTTTGTTCTGAATAGCTACTATTGAGTAATAATTCACTCCAAATTGTAGTGTTTTGTGCTCTGCAAATTGCATTTTTGTGTACGCGGGATTATCAAATTTATCCCCTTTTTTATGTTATATGCTCCCCAAAATTCATTGTAAGCATAAGTTATTGAAGCGTTTTTGAGTTTGGCACATTGGCCATCACAAATTATAGATTTTACTCAATAATGAATGTTTCTTCAAATGTCTTTATATTATATTCTAATCATTAATTTACAAGATTATAGTATCAAAAATGAGCTCAAGTAATTTGACGACCTCGAAGGGAACCAAACGACGTCCAATATTTTATGAATGCAACCTATTATTTGTTGTGTTCATGATGCACAAAGGTGACAATATTGGTCATAACTTTTTAGATGTCCAAAAAAATTTAACTAACAAAGATTGCAAATTTTTTTAATGGGTAGATGAACGAAGCGATGCAATAATGGAGAGATGTGATGAAAAGGCAAAGGCATATGATGATACTATGAAGACTGATCTCAAATTACTTGAAATTTTTTTTGTGAAGACCTTGCTCTTGTTTGATTTTGTAATCATAGCACTTTGGTTATTGTTGCTAACATTGTATTTGTTTTGGTGATGTTCATATATTTTAAAAGACAAGTTGTACTACTTTAAGTTTTTAGTTAATTTTAGTATGTTTGGTTGAGATGCAGCTTTTGTTGAATATATCATGTCAAACTTATGTTTGTATGATTATTTTGTGAGCAAAAAATTCGATTAATGTTCACCTTAAATTATCTTATGATGTTGTGAGTGTAAATAACTTGATAAACTGTCATTGGATTTATTCCACAATTCACTATTGAATAACTGTGTTTTTCAAACAGAACTGTATTTTTCAAACTCAACTTTGTTTATGTATTGAGAGATTTTATAGTTATTATGCTAACAAGTAGCACTTTCAAAAATTTGTTTTTCAAATAGACTAATTACTTTTGAAACACCAGCTTTTGAGCAATAGATTTTTAGCAACAATTTTTCAATTGCATCCTGTCATATTACCTTCTTGTGTGCTCCCTAAACTTTTTTATTATATTTTGTCAACTCTCCTTGTTAAAATAGGTTGTTAGCCTAGTTCCTAACTCCAACTCTTAAAGACAGAGAAAACAAAATATTATTTTGACATTTTTATCCCACAAGGCAAATGAACTAGTTTCTTTTGTCTTTACCATGGCGATGCTAATATGCAAAAGAACCAAGCAACATAAATGTATAGCATATTAAAAACAAAGTGTCATTTTAAATATCATAACTCGAAAAGTCAACTAAAAAAAAACAACACAACAGACCACGAATTTCAATATCACCATTAACAGCGCCACCCCCCAACATCAACACACACCACCAATAGCTCCACTGCTATGGAACTGAAGAACCACCCTCAGCATCAACACACACCACCAACAACACCACCACCATGGCACTAATAGCACCACCCCCCAATATCTACACACCATCAAGAGCACCATTACCATAGCATTGAAAAACCACCCACGACATCTACATACATCAATAACAGCACCACCAGAAGTACCATGAACACCAACATCACCACTAACAACATCACACCCGACATTAACACACACCCCCGACATCAACACGCACCACCCCCAACATCAACTAACACCACCTTGGCTCAAGACTACCACCAACAACACAACATTGTGGTACAATAAAAAAAAAAGCATCAACCGCAACACCACTACGAACTTCACCACCATCATATGTATCCTTCCTCTAACAAAGAGGGCAAACCACCAACAAAGCCAACCAAAAAAGCAGAGCTTGAACCAACAAAATAAAGGGACGATTACAAACAGAGCACCCAAAACATAGATATTGTAAATCAAACACCCTCTTTCATTCATCTTGCAAATTCTCACTCAAATATCAAAGATCATGATAAAACTCCAAAACATCGCTATTAATCAAGCACCATGTTTCATCCATCTTTCAATTTCTCACTCAAATATCAAAGGTCATGATAAAACACCAAAACATTGCAATTACAAATCAAGTACCCTCTTTTATCCATATTTCAATTTCTCAGTCAAATATCAAAGTAAAGGCATCAAATTCATAGTTCAAAAAATCACAAATTGGAATTAATTTGTAAACATCAATGTTTCTTCTACTATGTATGTAATTGCGTTAAAAATTAAATAGAGGGGAGAGCCCATTAGAGTAAGCCACCATAATTTTACCAAAAATAATTTTCAAATCAAAGCATGGATTTGATTTGTAAACAACAATGTTTTTTGAGCGTTGTGTGTAGAGCTAAAACAGAAATAAAGAGGATAGCCCAACCAAGCTTCGACAAAAAAACCAAAAACCGCAAGAATGTCGCATGGCCAAGAAGAAATTACAAGAATGCCACACGGGATATGACAAAAAAGTCTAAACAGCAAAAAAATCCAATCCATATATCGCAGGGAGCAAGCCATAATGGCAAATCTCCAAACCATAAACTCATTTTAATGCAAATAGTGTAGGGTAGAGATTACCCATGGGAGAATGTCACCAAATCAGAGAATGTAGGAAGGTTGGAGAAGGGAAATGCCACTGGAATCCGCTGAACACAATTAGAGGGAGAGGAGCTAGGGCATAACCACACTTAGGATCGAGGCGCAACAGGAAGGAGAGGAGGAGAAACTGAGGCAGAAGGGTCGAACACAGAGCACACGGGGTGACCAAGAGATTATACGCAAACGAAACACTGGGCAAAGCTACCTGTTTTGAGTGTAAGTTTATAAGTTTCAGTGTAAACTGATGGGCTTCCCTTACTGATTAAGGAACTCACTTCAATTAAGAAACAAGGTACCAATTTTGCTTTTTCCATTATTTTTAACTTTGTTACTCTATAGTTACAAGGATCTATGGGGGTAAAGCTGTCTGTTTTGATCTGATTCTTTGTTTGTGTAAAGTTGAACTCTCTTTTGGAATTAAGTTGAAGTCTGCAAAATGATCAAAACTTCGGTCAAAGAACAAGCTGAAAATGAGCTGTCTATTTCGCCTAGGAAAGGGACTGTGCTATTTGCCTTGGACGGAATTGGTTGGGCAGCACCTTGAGTGACAGTAAGTGATATTTTTTGTGTATTTATGATCACCACTAAATATAGAAAATACGTATCATAGTTTAATGACTATCGGTATGGCATGCAAGTTAAAATAACTTACATGAAAATGTTTTATTTGAATATCTACTACGTAAACTCTAACCATCTCCGTGAATAACTAAAATTAAAGATGCAGTAATGTGAAAATAATGGCTCGATATAGATGTCATTGCTACCTTCTTCCCTTTCTATTATAGAAATCCAAATTTGAACTTTTTTTCAACTGTCCAAAAGCTTCTTTATGCAATATGCCTCAACTAATAACATCTTGAAAAAACAGCCTGAGACAATGAAGTCCCAACATACATATTTTTTCCTGGTCACCATTAGCAAAAAAAAACCAAAAAAAGAAGGAAATAAAATAGTTTCCAAATAAAAATAAGTGGCATTACAATATTTCAAATGCAATTAATGCCTTGAGGTTTTTTACAGCATGCAACACTAATAGAGGCCTCCAACATGGAGGGTAAAACATGCTGATAAGGCGTTGATTGAGACCAAAAAAAACAGAGCAGAAATTTGCAGGCTGACAAAATAAGATAAATCAGCATCTACAGTAAGAATTTGCATGATCTACACAACCAAAAGTTTACCAACATCGAATTGTCAGATGCTCCTACGAACTCGATTCCAATGCACGAAGTATCTTCTTTCTTGGACCCTGGAACAATCAAATTAGACAATCAATATATGTCAGGAAATCTCAATCAAACATCGAAGCTTGTACCGTTACAACTATAAGGAATCAGAATAAGAACAACAGAAAATTATAAAAGAACTAGGAGATGCCTATGCCTTGAAGCAATGAAAAACAGTTGAAGTTTATTAAGTTGAAGGATACCGCAACACCAGGCAACGCGAGAACAGTTTGGTTAAGCTGCAGACAAGCTCCAGCTACCATCACAGTTATTTTGTTGTTTACATCAAAAAACATATTTTGAAATTGGTTTTAAAATCAATTTTGATTAAATTCTAAAAACACCTTGTAGATCCTAAAAATGTGAGATTTTGTTTTGCACACAAAGCTCTGAAAACGAAATCATCATTTCTTGAATACTTCCTATCTACTAGATTTTCTAACATCATTTGGCTGCTTGAAGCGGAAATAAAAGTTTTTTTTTAGTAGTAATTTTCTTGGATTTATCATTTAGTTAGATGTAGTTAGAAATCGGGTCATGATTATTTGGTGTTCTTTCACCCTGTCTCCACCTTCCTCACGCCAAAAAGGACCGAAACCCTCTCCTCCCGCGATTGGCCGCACCCGAACCCTAGCCGAAGCCGATTCCCCTTCCTCTCCTGCGACTGGCTGCACCCGAACCCTAGCCGAGATTAGGGCGATGGATCTTGGAGAGCTGAGGGATTTCTTGGAGCGTCGTTCTCCACGAATCTGACCTAAGTTTTCCATGGGTGATTTTCGGTGTTCTTCATGTCCTTCAAATGGAATTCACTCTTCGTGAATCCATTCCCTCTTTTAGGGATGTTGTTACGGGCCGTTCTCAAGAGATGGGTGCGGCTGTCTTTCCTTCCCCTTTTAAGGAAAAGATGGTGGATTGTTCTGCTTCGGGCCTACTCAAGAAGTTTGCGTGGAAAAATGGTTTACCAGCGATTTTTCTCCAAGAAGATGATACAAATATTATGGTAGAACCTTTGAAATTTACTTTGATTGGTAAGTTCTCGTTTGCCCATCCCAAAATGGATGTGATTAGGAAGTTTTTTATGGAGCTTAAATTAGTTGGCAAGTGGAGTTTAGGGTTTCTTGGTGGTCAAAATCTGATGATAAAACTTGAAAGAGAAGAAGATTATGTTTCTATTTTTTTCTAAAAAGATTTTAATTATTGAAAAATCGTATATGAAACTTTTAAAATGGACCCTGAATTCAATCCAAGAGAGGAATCTCCTATTGTTCCTATTTGAGTTAAATTTCCTGGGCTGAAACTTCATTTATATAATATGAAATTTCTTCACTCCCTTGCTTCTATTTTTGGTAATCCACTTAAGGTGGATAATGCCACTTTCAATTGTTCAAGGTCTTCGGTGGCTGGAGTTTTGGTAGAACGGGATGTTACTGCCAAATTTCAAGAGATGGTTTAGATTGGTAGTCAAGTTAATGGGTATTGGCAGCCAATAGAATTAGAGTTTGTTCCACATTACTGTACACATTGCAGAATGTTTGGTCACCTTATTAGTTCTTGTTATGGCGCCCATCCGGAACTGCGTAATAATAAAGGCTTCCCAGCTGTTAGCGATGAAGGGAGGTATCAGATTGGTAAACATAATACTGAAAAGGATAAAGGAATTGCTCTCCCTGAATCAAGGGAAATCCAAGAAATAGGTAAGAAAAATTATGAGGCTTGTAAGACCGCTGGTCTTGAGGCTCATAAGACCAGCAGTCTTGATACTATCTTGAATACTAATGATATGTTGATTTCCAATGTTATTAATCCTGTTGATATCACTGTTGGACATATTTCTGGGGATATTATTGTGGAGAATAATGCTCCAGAAGTAGTTACTGTCGTGGACCAAACAGGTGATGAGATTATTAGTATGTATCCTCCAACTGCTCCTGTATGTTATAATGTTGTTTCTGTTGAAGGTACTAGTATGCATCCTCCTGGTCCTATATGTTCTAATGTTGTTTTTGTTGGAGGTACTAGCCGCAATTCGCAAGAATTAAATGAAAAGTTGATTCAATTTCGTAAAGATTTTAATAAAGATTAGATTCTTATTCAGTCAAAGAAAAAGAAAGGCAAGGTATAAAAGGTATGCCTGAATTAGGATATCTTAACCCTCAAGCGGTTGAAACTCACAGTTGTGGTCTTTGGAAAGGTAAGAAAAGTTGAAGTTCCCTTTAGGCAGACAAGAGGGAGAAAATTATTGTTTAATGATTAAATTTATGGTTTGGAATGTTAGAGGTATTGCGGATGTTGATACTTCTAACAGACTTCTTAATTTAATTAAAACTTATAATCTTGCTTTCTTTGGTCTTCAGGAACCTTTAGTGGCTTCTCATTACAATGGGAGGTATTTAAAGTGTTTTAAGAAGTTCAATTCGTTTATGAATATTAATAATAAAATTTGGTTCTTGTGGCTTGATACTATTAAAGTGGATGTTCTTATTAATCATAAGACTATTGGTGATTTCAATGATGCTTTATTTAATGTTGATCTGTTTGATCTTGGATTTAAGGGTAATCAATTTACCTGGTACAGGGGTAGGGTGTTTGAATGGTTGAATAGATTTTTGGGTAACGAGTTCTGGATGTTATCTTATTCAGTTTTCTCGGTTACTCATTTGCCTATTTGTTGTTCGGATCATGCTCCCCTTTTACTTTCTGTTACTTTGCATAATAGAGTTAGACAATATCAGTTTAGATTTTTGAATATGTGAACTTTACATGCTACCTTTTTAGATTTTGTTAAAGCTAATTGGTTTTGTAATGAGGCTGCAATTTCTGGCAACCAATTATAGTTATTACAGCAAAACTTGGCTATTAAATTAAGAGGCTGGGATCAGGATTGTTTTGGGAATGTTCATTCTTTGGTTTTAACTGTTGAAGACAATCTCAGAAATATTGAGAAAGATTATCAAGAGGATGGGATTGATCATACAAGTTTCTTGGAGGCTCGACAAAGATTAGTAACGACTATCCATATGGAAGAAGCTTTTTTCAAGCAAAAGGCAACGAGTAACTTTTTTGTTTATGGTGATCGTAACACTGCTTTTTATCATGCTTTTATGAAACAACGCAAGTTAACTAATTATATTAGTAAAATTAAGAATGCTAGAGGTATGGTTCTTACTACTAATAATACTATTGAAGTTGCTTGTATTTCTTATTTTGCTAATCTTTTTAACAGTGATAATGTTGTTCTCTGGTATTAATCATTTAATTTATGCTGATGATCTTATTATTTTTACTAATGCTAATAAAAGTACCATCAAGCGTCCTTGGTAGGGTTTGGAGCACTTTCAAGAGGCTTCTGGGCTTATCTTCAATCCAAGTAAGAGTAACTTTTATTGTTCTAAAAAGATTATTGTTGCTAAAAAAAATTGGATTCAGGATTTCACTGGATATGCTAAGGGAAATTTTCCTATGGTATATTTGGGTTTCAATCTTGATAAAGGTTGTCGTAAAATGCATTTGTTTGAAAATATTATTGATAAGATTAGAAAGAGGATTCTTTCTTGGGATAGTCTTTTGCTATCCTATGGGGGTAAGGTGATGTTACTTAAATGTATCCTTACTTCTATTCCTTTATTTACTTTATGTTTTATGAAGATGCCTCATTATGTTTGTATGAAACTGTATTTTTAATAAGTTTTTGTGGGCTGGTAAAGATATTAAAATTCACTGGATGAGATGGAAACAAATGTGCAAGCCTATTAGTAAGGGTGGACTTGGTTTTCGTTCTCGTATGGACACTATGCATCTTACTTATATGAAATTATGACTGAATTTTCGTAATGATAAGTCTCTCTGGGTTAAAATGATGCATCAGAAATATTGTAAGGATGTGCATCCTTTGTCTTTGACCAGTAAAGCACAGGATTCTTTTGTCTGGAAAAATATGTTTCAGATGGCTAATTATACTGAATCTTATATTTGTTGGGATCTTGGTGAAGGTAGGTGTAGTTTTTGGTATGATAACTGGAATGGTTTGGGGTTGCAGGTGCAAGAAATGTGTAATGGTAGCGGTTGGAATACTAATATGCTTGCTAACCTGGTTAATAGGGAGATTTGGCTAGTATTGCTAAAATTCCTATTCATCTGGGTCCTGATAAGATCAAGCTTAAAGGTAACTTCAGTTGGTCTGCTACTAAGATTTTCTCTAAGGGTCTGTTTGGGGCAACTGCAGCTTATTGAATAATCTGCTGATAAGCTAGGTGTGATGACTATTACAAATTTTTATTTTTTCGGAAAAGTCATACCGCTGCCAGAAAGTTCCCACCGCACCTAGATAGATGTGGTGTGAAAACACTGTTTTCGGCGTTTTGAAAACGCATAAGCTGCTAAAGCGCAGTTTACCCAAACAGGTCAGATGCGTTTTCAAAACGCCGCTGCACCAAATAAGCTGCCCCAAACGGACCCTAAGTCTCTGATTTACGGTGGACTTGGAAAGACTTAATAAAACCTACTCAATCCTTTTTTATGTGGCATCTTTTACATAAAATTATGCTTACTGATGATATTTTAAAGCTTAGAAGTTTAAGATTTCCTTCTATCTGTTATTTCTGTAAGAAGCGTGTTGAGACCTTAGAACATATTTTCTGTAATTGTTCTTGTATTAATGATTTATGGGAGAGAGTTTTAACTCTTTTTTAGTATGATGGAAATCGTACTCCTAGCACTTCCATTGCTGGTATGATTGCAGTTTGGCAGCAAGATAGATCGAAGCTTTGTAGGTCTCTTCGTGTTATCGTTTTTTGGTTTATTTGGTGTGCTCGAAATACTTGTAAACATGGAGGCAAGATTTTCTCTAGCTCTAACTGCTTTTATTATATTAAAGGTTTTATCTATAAGATGTTGAAATATGGAAAGTTTAAGCCGTCCTGTAATTCAAATATAAAGCATATGTTACTTAAATTTAGTATTGATTTACCTAGAAATTCTAAAGCTGATATTATCTTAGTTCATTGGGTTGTTCCTGTTGGTGGGTATATTAAGATCAATACGGATGGTAGTTGGACTCCTTCTGCTGCAGGTATTGGTGGTATTTGTAGAGATTCTTTTGGTAAGGCTAGTATGTGGTTTTCTGCTCCTGCTTTAGCTTCAAGTGTTATTGAAGCTGAAGCAGAAGTTGTGATTATGGGATTGGAATTGGCTCTAAAACATGGTTGGAATTCTTTAGAAATTGAAATGGATTCTTTTGATTTATGGTCTTTTTGTTACAGGAATAGGGATTATCGTTGGAATCTTATGATTCATTTGAAAAGAATTTTTGCTCTGACAATTGGTATTCAGGTTCGTTGGTTTTTCATTCATCGAGAAGGGAATAAATGTGTGGATTGGGCTGCAAAGCAAGGGATGAAGACTCAAAAAGCTATTTTTACTAATAAGTTCCCTGAAATTCTTAATTGTTTTATTAGGGGTGATATGATGGATTCCCCGTATATTCGTACTTCTTCTTGATTGCTTTTTTTGGATAGGTTTGGATGTGGTGTGAGTTGTATTTTTTATTTTTATTTTTTTGGGAATTGGAACCTTTTTTATTTTTTTGTGTGAGTTGTATAGGGTTTAAGTTGGGTTCCTTTCCCTATGTGTTTGTAATTTTTTATTTTATTAATAAATTGGAGCCTTTTAGTGCTCTTTATTAAAAAAAAAAAAAAAGATGTAGTTAGAAATCAGTGTGAATTTTAAAGTCTTCAACTATCTTGAAATTTTCTAAGGATTTCAATTTCACACTTAAAAAAAGCGAAAATAAACCATAATTTTTAAAATATAGTTTTTATCTACAAGCAACAAAATGAGTCATAAGAATCAAAAGAAAAATATTCAAATGAAGCACAGAGAACTTACCATCGGAACTCCTAGGGCCTTGAGATCAGCTTCAGTCATGTGCATAAGAGCTGCCATATCAACCTATAAAAGAGCTGCCATATCAACCTATAAATTAAAAAATATGAGCTTAATGTTATGTTAAACTACTGTGCTTACCTCCTCTACCTTGAACGTTATTATGTACTTCTCAAGGCCGAGTGACTGCAAAAACCCTTCTACCGAGAACTCGGACTGCAATATTACATAAGACACGTGAAAAAAAAAACTACTGCAATAAATTCATAATTGACAAGTGAAGATAAACATAATGTAGTTTCACAAAGCAAAACTAATTTGTGATGTATAAATCAGTTGACACGATCAATAATATAAATCAAGTGACAATTTACAAATAAGTATGCCACAGTTCAAACGGAACATAAAAAACTAAAGATTTTCTATATCAATCTTGCCGGTTTTACCCTCTTATTTTATCAAAATCAAGGTTGTTTTCGGTTGTCACTCACATCTTTGTGGTCCAGCATTTGAAAACACACAACATAACACATTACACTGTAGGCCTGACCTGCTAGCAATATCATTGAATAAAAACAAAACATTAATTAAACAGACCCAAAATACCTACGCAAATCAAATCTAGGCTTAACTTGATCGATGATCATGATTGATTGACCATTATTATTTACTTCAATGAAATAACAAATCAACTCAATCATTTCACTTTATAAATTCCCAATACACCTTAACTATTTTTTTTTTTTCCATCAACACCAGCTTTCAAGTACTGCATAACTAATAGATTTTTTATTTTACGAGATATGCCAGCAGATTTGGTCCCATTATCAAATGCCCAAATGACAAGTCGCTTCCACATCAATGGTTGTGGCTCTCACAAGCTTTTGGATAACAAAAAAGGGTTGTGGGCCAAGCTTATAACACTTATTTTTCATCTGTGCAGTGGGTAGTTAGTGTGCCTACTAAAATAAACTTTATTAAGAACCCAACCCCTCCTCTACGGTCTCTATTCTTTTTTTTCTCCCTCTAATTCCCCCCTCACACAGACCCTAGCAGGGGTGTTAATTCAAGTTGATGGATCAAGTTCGGCTCTTACCCAAAGTTGGTTTGGCCCAAACATACCCGAACCCAACCCCAACTCTTTCCTTATATGGGTTAAAATAATTAACTCAAACTCGACCATCAAACCCTTTTATTATATGGATCAAGCACTTTCATGATCTCAATGACTCAAACATGACCCAGTTAACCCAACTAAACTTACTCGAACCAACTTAACCAAAAAAAAAATGAAATAGTAATAAGGTAAATTTTGGGTTGATTTTGAGTCAACCCAAACAGAATGATAATCAGGCCTACAATTTTGATCTACACACACCTAAATGGTAATGGGGGTGGCTCGAACCCAAATTTTTGAAGTCATCGAATAGAGTCTACCTTTTCACAACCCAAACAGAATGTAACAATTGTAAGTTATACATAACAATTAACAAATGAATAGGTGGGTGCCTAAAGTTTCATCTTTAGAAGTCGAAGTTATCTTTCATACGAACAAAGTAATAGAGAGAGTATGAGAGAGAGAAAAAGCTGGGAAACCGAGAGTGGGAACAAAGAAGAACAAAAAGATGAAAAAAAGAAGAAGATAGAGATGGAATGAAGTCACCACTTGTGTGCCTAGGAAATTTTGACTCTAGTGCAGTTAAAAGGGTGGTTAGGGCAGACTACGAAGAGTTAAAAGGTCAGTATAACAATTTAAATTAAATTATTTAATATAAAAACTATACAAACACATACATATATATTTTTTTGTGAGTGTCATGACCCGGCCCGGCTCGGGGCAAAGAATTAACTAAGATGAGAACTGTAGCCAGACGGTATTAATATTTTCAACTTATTCCACATAATTTTTAGATTACTCCCAATATATATAAGAGTCACTAATAATCCACAAAGTATAATATACAAAAATATAAAACATTTAGAAACCACATAATCTGTAGACATCTTTAACCAGCGCTAAACAATATAATCATAACATGAAAAAAAAAACAATACAAAGAAGCTACAATCATAATACCCAGCAATAGAGGTCCTCCTGTAAACTAAATTCCACCTGCTAAACATAACAACTTGTAATTTTCTTTTCCTGAAAAAAATATTAATTGCAAAGTTTGACTTGGTAAGCAATTATAACCTTTATATGCATTAAATTATTATATCAATGCAATGCATGAATGACTTATAATCCCTTCTCGTTTACCTATTAAATATTTATCATTTTAACCTTTTTAAGAGTCATAATAAGGTTACCATCATACTCGAAAGTATCCCAAAAATATATTTGAATGTACCCTCAAAAATTTGTACCCGAACGCACCTTCTAATTGCACCTGAATGTATATATTTACCATTTCTTTTAATGTGAACGAATGCATCGCATCCCCTGTCGATACCATCTTGGAGTAATCTTGTAGGACTTAAACTTTTACATTCCATTTCATTTAAAATACATTTTGAGAAAACATTAAACATTCATTTTTCACTTTTCACATTTCATTTCCTTAAAACTTCCAAACTCACAAAATAAATATAATTATAAAATGAATGTTTAAACATTACAAAAATTCTTTATTACAAAAATATTAGATTAATGCATATAAGAAAATAATTACTCATATTAGCCTTAAAGACCTATGAAAATTTTGAACCATTTACTTCACTTCCTTTGACGAACACCTAAATTAATTAAAAGTACAAATAAATATAAGAATCACGTCCTAAAAGAAAATCTTAATTGTTGTTGACTTATTTAAATATGTAAAAAATTATTAAAAACACTAACCTATTTTAACTTTAAGAATCTTTGCCTTCCTCAAATCCCAAGGATTTCTCAGTCTCCTACCTCACTTCTTTACAGAAATAAAATTTAATGCATTACATTAACTAATTATATTACTAATTTCAAATAATAACATAAGGCTAAAAATTTATCTTATAGGCTTTCAAATCGATCTCCTTGCTCGCTTCACAAACTTTTCCTTCAAAACCTAAGTCTCTGAATTATAGTTTCAATTAAATTTGACCTTACATTTAATCACTTACACACACATACAAGTTTATTAAATAGCATAATTAAAACCCTAAGAACCTTAAAATCCTTTGGATGTCCAGAACTCTTTCCCTTCGCTCGCACATGAAATTTGTGTCCCCTCTTTGCCTCAAGTTTTATGATTTATTAGTTTCAATCCTGATATCGCATACAATTAAGCGTAACCTTTAAATATTACATATATATATAT
>JXCR01119185.1:47064-60053 GCA_002079205.1 Phalaenopsis hybrid cultivar
ATATATAATTAAACAACATAATTAATTAAAAAAAACTCATTAAACTTACCTTACTAGGTTGTTTGCTCTACCCGAACAAACACTTGAGGGTTGTTTTAACCTTTGGTCTCAGATCGGTCCAAAGCCTCACGAATTTCTTCCTGTTTTCCAATGCTTTTGATCACGACTCTACAACGCCGAAGCCACCACATCCCTCCTTTGCATGCGAAGACAGCACAACTACCCATATTCCTCCTCTCGTGTAGGCAATGCATCTTCGGTTTCGGCTCAATCCAGGTAAGCCCTAGACACCGCCTCTTCCCTCTCCTCCCTTTTCTTCCTTCGCACAACTCAATATTGTACAACAACTGCAACTTCCTCCTTCGACTTCTTTATCTTCTTTCTTCCTCTACTTCGAACAATACCTACGTATGAAGTCATGATTTCCTTCCACGCGTACAGCAGGGATTCCCTCTCTCGATCTCTCTGCTCTATCAATTAAGAAACACACACACACACACACATAATTCATTAACTAAATTATAATATAAATTCAAACTTAACTGAGTTTGCTTGGATTAATCTCTCTCCTTTAGCTCGCACACTTCACTCACTTCTTCTCTCCTCCAAGCTAAAATTTTATACATTGAGTTGTACTTTAATAACTTTATATTAAGTGTAATTGAAATTAAGAAGTACTTGAGATAAGGGAGATGCAGTTTTGAGATCGAGGAGGTGAATCACTTTAAAAGATGGGGTATGTTTTAAAAAAAGTTATAAGTTTAATTGCTTAATTTATAATTAATATTTAATAAAATACAAATATTTGAACCTAGATGATCTAGAGAAAGGGACTCGGTGAGACAAACATACAAATTAATAAGTAATTAGTTTTTTATATGTAATAAATTTATGTTTTATTAAATCAAAACATCTTAATGCTTTGTACAACTGTTTTTTCAATTATCTGAACGTTGTATGCATGTTATAAGCTTAAGAATTATTGAAACGAATGAAATGAAATGAAAAGGAAAAACAACAAAGAATTGTTGAATATCTTTAAAAAGAAGTAATTTAAAGAACATAAAATAAAAAGATTTAAATCATTAAGGATTACCCACAGATAGTACTAATGGGGGATGCAAAGTACCTGTGCGCGAAAAATTAGATGAAAATGGTAAAGGTATCTCATCAATTGCAAATATTTGAGAATACATTCACTTATGACAGTAATCCTAATATGACTTTCTTAAAGAGGTTAAAAGAAGTAAATACTGGAATTGAAACGAGAATGGTTAAATTTAAAATGAAAACTTATAGTTTGAGTAAGTAATGAATTACATTTTTTTTTTGTCATTCATGCATAACATTTACATATTAATTTAATGCATAATAAGATTCAAATTGCTCGCTAATTCATATAAACCTACTGTTTAATCCTTTCGGGTAAAACACTTGGTTGATATGACTGACAATAGAGATTTAGTTTACGGGACTATTGTTAATAGGTAATGTGTTGTGTTGCAGTTGTAGTTCCTATACTGTTTACTTTCAAGTAGCGTTATTTTTGTGTGTTGGTTTGAGAAGTTTTACTTGCAGGCTATGATGTTAGTTTTGGATTATTTGACTTCTTAGTGACTCTTTTATGAATTGAAAATTTAGAAATCAGTGAAAAGTAAATAAAATGATAATATCGTCTAGCTGCAGTTCCCGACTTCGTTAATGCCAAACTATCAGGTGAGTCATGACAAAGTGATATTAGAAAAAATTTAAGTTTGAATCTCGACCAAAAGAGCCCCTAGATTGATCAAATTAATTAATACATAATATTAATAAATGGTTAAATTGTGTCAAATTATAATCTTTTTTATATTATTTTAGAAATAAAGAAAATAAAGGGGAAGAAGTTAGAGATGATGTAGTAGAAATTGATACACCTCCACAAATAATTTTGAACGCAGATATTTTTGTTAAGTTGATGACTACAATAACTCATATGATTAAGAACGCTTGGACTCATACCAAATCTAGTGAGGGAGGTCAAATGGACAAGTATTTGATGTTATTTCAGGATATAAGACCACATCTCATTTCTAAAAGAGGAAGTCAGTGGATGTTGAGAACTAGTTGCTGAGAGTGAAAAAAAATGGGTAAGGGTTTAGGGTTAAAACTTTATCACAGCTAATTGTACCAATTCATAGTGAAAATAGAAGGAGAATGTTATGGACTTTGTGATTGGATTGCCTAGGTCGCGTCAGGGTTGTGACGCTATTTGGGTAATTGTTGACAGATTTGATTAAGTTTGACAATTTTTTGCTCATTAGACAAACAGACTCAGCTCAGATTAGCCAAATTATATGTGGGTCAACTTGTAAGGTTGAATGAAGTGTGAAAATTTATTATCTTTGACAGAGATGATAGACTTGATGTTTGTGGAAGAAGATTCAAGAAGCTTTTGACATCAGATTAATTTTAGTGCAATCTTTCAGCCTCAGACAGATAGTCAGTCAGAAAGAACTATTGAAAATTTGGAGAATCTAATAACACCGTGTCCTTGATTTTAGTAGAGGATGGGATCACATATATCCTTAGTAGAATTTGCTTATAATAAAAGTTACCAGGTTGTTATTAAAATGGGTCCATATGAAGTTTTGTATGGAAAAAAGTGCATGACACATTTATATTAGGTTGAAGTAAGTGAAAGGAAAATCATCGGAGCTGACTTGGTTGATGAGGCTACTCATAAGATTAGACTAATCAGAGATAGATTAAAGTCAGCGCAGAATAGACATATGAAATACTATGTTGTCGAGCATAGAATTGTTGAATATGAAGTTGAAGAGTTTATTTGTATTAGTCAGTCGTTTGAAAGGTGTTCAGATATTTGGAGAACAGGAAAATTGAGTCCCATATATGAAGGCCCCTATGAAATTGTGGAAAGAATTGGAAAGGTGGCTTTAAAATTATCTACTAGCTCATATGCAAAGAGTGCGCAATGTTTTTCATATTTCTTCACTTAGAAAGTGTATTGTAGATTAATCAAGTAGGGTGATAACAGACTCAGTTGATATATGGCCTGCTCTAACTTATATCGAGGAGCCTGAAAAAACACTAAATTATGATGTGAAGAAACAACGTAATAGAGAGATTCCATTGGTGAGTATTTTATAAAAGCAAGGATTAGAGAGGAATGCTACTTGGGAGAAAATTTCAAATATAAAAGAAAAAATATATCTCCAACTCTACAGTTAAGATATGATTGCTTTTGTACTAAATCTTTTCAAAATTAGATAACGAAATTTTTATGAGAGAGATTGTAATAACTCTTAAGTTATAAATAAATAAATAAATAATAATAATAATAATAGATTTAGTGTGTCCATAAGATTTCTTCTTTAGGAGTTGAAGAAGTTATCGTTTCATTATAACAGACCGGCAAAGAGAGAGAGAAAGAGCAGGGTGATTGAGAGTAGAAATGAAGAGGGAGAAGAAGCATAAACAAAAGAAGCTGAAGAAGTAGATAGAGAAGGAAAGAAGTCGCCGCTTACGTGCACGAAAGACTTCGACTCTTGAGTAGCTGAAGCAAAAAACCTTAGAAAGGAGAAGGAAGAGGAGGAGATGATGTGCTTGGTTACGTGTCTCAACAAAGAGGAGGAATAAAGAGAAGTGATCATCGACACTTGGTTACGTGTCTCAACAAAGAGGAACAAAGAGAAGTGATCCTTGACACTGTGCTGCACGCAGAAAGGGAAGAAAACAGAAAGGAGGCGGCTTTGTGTGGGAACTAGAGAGCCAGCCCCTGCGAAACCCTAGTTGTGAAGCTCTAGTGCGAAAAAGGAAGACAACACACACACGTGCTAGGTTAAGCCAATACCGAAGGAAGAGGAAGAAGAGGAAGCTACATTTGTATGGATTAGGACAATCGATCGAGAGTTAAAAGGCGAGTATTAAGTTTTTAAAATAAGTTATTTAATAAAAAAAATTTATATATATTGTGAATGTGCGTTTATTTAATTAATGTTAATAGAAAGGTTTATTGAAATAGTACTCAAGGTATAGAATTTCATCTTCAAAGGGAGAAATAGGTTATGTACGAGTAAAAGGAGGGAGATTGATCCCAGCAAACTAAGGTAATTTTGGGTTTAGATAAGAATTTAATTAAACAATTGTGTGTGCGTGTGTGTGTGTCTCTCTCTCTCTCTCTCTCTCTATATATATATCTGTGTGTGTGTGTGTGCGTGTAAGTTGATTTTTTAAGTGTTAATAATAAGTGTATTTGAAATTAGAAAGGACTAGAGGTAAGCGAGATACAGTTTCGTGATGGAAGCAGGTGAATCACTTTAAAAGATGACGCATGTTTTATCTGAAGTTAAAGTTTGATTCACTTAGATTAGAATTAATATTTCATAAAACATTAATTTATAACAACAATTACGGTTAAAGAAATATAAAAACTAAGAAATTTTAAAAAAACAAAATAGAAGGAAATTTATGAAAGAATAATAGAAGCAAAATATCAACAACAAAAAAATACAAAAGAAATACTAAATTACATGGAGTTTTGATAATTCTAAGTTAACTTTAAAAACCATACTTGGTGGCAAAAACCTTCCCAAGATTATCCAAGCACAAGGTCCTTATACTTAGCTGATGCAAATCATGTTCACTAAAATTCTAGAAGATATTAATAAATGTAAAAATATTGATAAATATAAGGTCTGCATAGCTTCATACTCTGCATGCAAGGGTGGAGTTAATAAAGTCTAAGTTCCAACAATTCAATTTCAAATGAATAATCATAAATTTACGGCCCCTTAATTGAATAGACATTCTCACTATGCACTCGAGATGAGTCCGTCAAGATATTAACAATGCATTTGCATTAGTCCTTCAATGACCTCATTCAAATGAGAAATCTTTAGGCTGCCTCGTCTAATAAGATTGGGTTGAACATCCAATCTTTGAACTTCTCTATCATTGGAGATGTAACTTTCATTTTAAATTCCAATTCTCTCAACACAGAGGTAGAGTAAATAGGGCCCATGGCTCAATAATTGTCCAAGGACTAATCTTCTACATAAGAAGTATACAGTTGACAAGATTAATCTGAAAACTTTTCATCCCAGCCATCAATATACAAAAGAATTAAACAAGTTTCATAGCGTTGACAATTTCTAAAACCTGATCCTCTACAAGCAAATGGACAGAGTAAGCATAATCAAACAAAAAGAGACCTCTAATTGACTTTAAATGACATGGCAAATATTGAAAATCACTAGCACTGGAAATAAAAAATTTGAAAGAAAAAAAAAGAAAAAATGAAAATTCATGCTAACTAATACAGGCAATCATAGTATTGGTTTGCATGCAAGCATGTATAGGCCCTAAGATCAAATCGATGCAATCAGGTCTAGCTCTCCAAGCTATGATCTTTGAATCATTCATACACAAATCAAATTCTACTCGAACACCAATCTAAAATTAATAAGCCAAAAAAATAGGTTTGGACCTCTTACCCCTACAATGGCCACACTCATCTCAAATCATAATTGAAGGGCACCTTTTCACATTCATGCCTCCAAAATTAAAATGGCAAATGCTCAAAGCAACTTCTTTCTTTGACAACAGCAAGGTTATCAAAAGTTCAAAGCCAGATGGCTCACAACTTACATGAAAGTCAAATGACAAGATGAAAGACCATCAAAGGCTAATCGATTCAATCGGCCAAAATATCTTTAACAATTGCAAAAGAACTCCATAGCTTGCAAAGCCTCATGAAGTTGAGTTAGAAAAGTGAAAGAATAACCAAGTCACCAACTTAGCAATGAATTAGATAAAAATAATCAGGCTTTCGAAGTAGCTAATAGTCTTCCTTGCCAACAAGCCAAGAGATACTTGTACTGAGTAACAACCACTCAACATGTATGATGACAAAGCTAGCATGCCAAAGCTTCTCCAATTCGATAGACCTGAGCAACGCAAACTAAAGACTCTCTAGTTATTCAAGAAGCCTATAATTACATCAAGGAAATAAACCTAGCTTAATCTCAACTATAGTTCAAAGTTAACAATCCACGATAATGCATGGGAATATCAAACTAGAGGAGCTAACATTTAGGGTCCGTTTGGGGCAGTTTATAAGTGCGGGCGGCGTTTTCAAAACGCCGTCGTACCGTTTGGTTCGCGCGTTTCACCAGCTTATTCGAAACTGCGTTTGAGTTTTTATACTAAACGCAGGCCGCGGGTCGACCCCCGCCGCCGGCCCGCGGGCCACATTTCAAATTAAGCACTTTATCCTGAAACGCACAAGCTACCCCAAACGAACCGTTACTATCATTCTCTCAAATGTAAAGGCAAAAACTTCAAGCCTTGCTGATGATAATGGCATTGTAGTGAGATTAGGATAAAGAAAAGGCAATGATATTTACTTTAATATCCAAAGATGAGCTCTAGAATTTTTGGTCGAATGTAAAGCGGTTTGGTATGGTAAAGTGGTAAGAATGCTGAAAATGGTCCAGATTAATGTACTGCCGGCTAATTTATAAGATAATTTTAGTAAATGTATTTAAAGTGGCGAAAATTACTAAAAAATAGTTGCAAATGATTAGCTCAAGAGGTGCACTTATAATCCAAAGTAAACGACTAAGGGCCTGTTTGGGGCATTCGTTGATTATTTATAATATGGTAATACGCAGATTATTCTGATAATCTGCAAATTACCATAATAAGCTGACTTGCTGTTTAGGGCAGCTTATTTAGAACAGTTTGTTGATAGCTGTTGTTGGATAAACTACCTTCATGTCACTGTTTGGTGAAAATGTTTGCAACATAACTAAAATGAGAACAAAAATATATGATACAGAACCCAGAAATCATCACAGATCAGTTCAAAAGATAACATATAGTGCTCACACTCTCGTATCAGAAGAAATAGAAAAATAATAAATACAATTACAACTACAATGAGAAATATTAAAATATTCAATTTCAAACTCTGACTAAGTCTGTCCTCCGCTGCACTGTCAACCTAGAAAATCATTGTATCCCAATCACTACAGGCAGTGTAACAGGTTGGACTGTCGGCCCAACGGAAGAAACCGCAACAAGCTGAAACACACTCGCGACAACCGTAGAATTGTCTCCCACTGCTGTGAGGCTGATGTGACGTGAGTAAGATAACTCATTCTATCACGTAAGATGACATATTTCTTCTTCCAAACCTCAAACATCTTTCAATTACCCCGCGTAAAGAGGAGTGGCGTTTGTTAAACATTTTTTTCCTGTCACGGATGGTGCCACTTGCTTGCTCAAAATCAGGCATATAGTATCTAGTGTCTGGATATGGCTTCAGGTAGCCCCTTTGCATAGGATATCCAGCATCAGCCAAATAGTATTTTCCTGTTATGGAATACACTATTTATGACAAATAATACATATAACTAGTACGTTTACAAATCAAATCATATATGAAGACGGGTGAGAAAACACTATGATCTATTCCTAGTTGCATAGAAAAAAATCTGACTGTTATGTGCACTTTCTTCCTGACCCGCCATGACAAAAGTGAAACACATGTTGAAGTCACATACCGCCATGATATTTTGAATAGTTGAACCACTATGACCAATGTACGCCACCTTGTCCTGGTTGGGTAATCAGGCATCGACGTGAGTACCGTCAATTGCACCTATGCAGCTATGTTTTACAACGTTAGAAAAAAACAGAATTTTGGAAGTAACATAAAGAAACTAATAATTACCTTAAAATAAGGCATGTAACGGGGATCGTTGGCAATTTCTTATGGACTACTAGCAAATGATGGATCCTCTGATTTACGATTTGAGCTGTCAAGCTAACAAGTGTTTGTATGTCTTTGGAGAAGTAACGGCTTATTGTTTCCGATGAATGCTAAAATCTTTCCATAGCACCTCTAATAAATTCATTCTATGACAGAATGCATAATGTTATAGTCAACACCTCCATTCTCGTCATTCTAGAAGAACCTTGGAGGTCGTGATTCAGAGATAACTCGTGCAGGAGATTCATAAAAATAGGTACACTCATTCAAAATATATTGTTGAACCTTATTGGATATCCAGAAAGCATTTCACCTACCCATTTATCCCAAATAAAACTGGATGTCATACGGGGTATACAAATACTGCTGGATCGATAATACTCCAACAACAATATTGCAATAGATGCCGCCCATGTCATTCTTTTACAGCATTCCTGCTGAGAATCGAGAAATAAGCAAGGAAAACATGAAGCACTTAAAATGAAAATGTACAAAGATCAACTTATTGACAAACATTAATCATCTAGAAGTGCACTAAAAAAAGATCCATACAAAGGACAACATATTAAAATTACCCATTTAGATGTCCATAACATAACAAAAACTACAAATAACAACAAATAAAAAAAAATTCATTCCTCAACCAAAATACGCAAATATTTGACGCGTAATTCTGGATGCAGCGCCATGAATATTTGCCTATGGGTTGAATCCTCGAGTTTCTTAACACTTTGCATGAAAATGTTTGTCTGCAACTACTTCAGGCAGAGAAGTTAAAGTTTCTAGACATTCAAAGATGGTGCTGTCAGAGACTGGAGTAGGTGGTCGAGTACTAAAAACTTCTATGAGTCGATCAAATGAGGTTTTCACAAAGATGTCCTTTTCTTTATATAGTGTTGTCAGAGACAGGAACAGGTGGAGCACCAAAAGCTTCTATGAGTCGATCAAATGAGATTTTCACAAAGGTGTCATTTTCTTTATTTCTCCTACCAAGTTTGGGTCTCTTTGAAGGTGAACTGGACTCCCCCATCTTCCTCTGGTTACTACGCACTTCTTCATCAGCTGTCAACGATTCAAATGGGAAATCATTTGGTATACCTGCAAAACCCATCTCACTAGGGTTTAGTGCAAATTTTCCCGTCGCGACAACCCCTTTAAACATTATATCGAGTTTTTCTTCAAAGTTCGGGTCAATTCCGCACTGCGTATATTTCTCCGTTAACGACATTGCCTATGACATTGTAATGGAGGAGGGGGTTAAGTGGGTTTATTAGAGAAAAAAATAAATAATGTAAATCAACATAAAAGTATAAAAGTGTTTCTCAACCCATCATTCCTCTGGGGCATCGATTGTTTGTTTAATGGGATCTCAACCCAAACTGGTACATCCACATTTGAGTTCATTCCTTATTCAATTGATCCCATTTGTTTTTTAATTTTAGTCTGTCGTAATCCCTGTCAGTCAATTCTTTAAACCTCTTCGCAAAAATTTGCCAACCTTCCTTGTTAAAATACATGCTTGACTTATTTCCCAATTCTATTTTAATACATAGATCGTAAAAAAATATTTGTTATTTTTTTATCCCGCATAACAGACGGACCCTTCATTCGCCTTAGACATGTTGGCACTATAAGGAACTTAAATTTTACAAGTCAACAAAAAATTTATAAGTATCAAGTAAATATTGTAAGTCAACAAAAAATTTATAAACATGATTCAAATTTCTCAGCATGCAAACTATAGGAGAAAGTTGTACTAAATTATGAGATAAAGAAACAAATCATGAAAAAACAAAAAATAAACCTGCTCAGCCACAAAGCAANATTGTACTAAATTATGAGATAAAGAAACAAATCATGAAAAAACAAAAAATAAACCTGCTCAGCCACAAAGCAACATTTAGAACCAAAAAGCAACAGTTCTGCATAAAAGGCAACATCTCAAACCATAAAGCTTCAGATAGTTCTATGTAAGAAACAACATTTCGATCCATAAAACTTCAGACAGTTCTATGCATAAAAGGCAACATTTCGCCCCAGGGACAATTCTAGGACTCATGCATTTATATGGAGTCCAATTCAAGGGTTGAATTGTCCCCAAATGAACCCTTGATTTTACCAATAACCATTCCAAAAACATATCATGACATTTCCAGAAAAGCTAAAAAAAAATTCCCACGAAGACAACATCCAGATATGAGCTTCCTTTGATAGACAACATCTATGATGGATAAATGGCATTGCTAACACACTACCATATATGAGCTTCATTCGATAGATATTGCAAACAACAATACTAGAACACTACCAGATTTTGATTTCCCCTCATGCCTACTCATTTACCAGCATACTACAGAACCTCATCAATATAGACATAGGAACTCATAATTTTCATGCAATATAAACCATTTTTTCCCTGTTAATGTTCGAACATTGATAAAGCAAATATCTTGCTTGGACCTCCATAATGTAAAACATTCCCGTGCAAATTAATGAAAACAATTTCATAAATCTAGGCACAACTGATAGAGAAGAGGAACCTCATGCCACAGATCTCAGGAACTCTCATATATCATAGCAAAAATTTAAAAAAAAATGTATTACTTGCATCTCCACCTTCAAAAAAACCACACAAATGATAGAAATTAGCTTGTTTGGAACTCCACCTCCGAAATAAAGATGCAAAAAAATCGGAGTAACCCTCAAGCCACAGATCCAAGCTAGGATATACCCAAAAACAATTCATTCATATATCACACCAAAAGTTACAAAACTATATTGCTTGCATCTCCACCTCCCAAAAAAAAACAACAAAAAAGAGAAACTTTCTAAGGATCGCAAGGGAAAGCATACCTTATAAATCAGAAAGGAAAATCGAAATGTTAGGGCTCGCGGAAAGAAAGGAGAGGGATATCGGAAATGCTAGGGCTCTGTGATTCTTCTGAAAAGGGCAAGGCGAGGGAGATCTGCGATTCTCCTGAAAAGAGCGAGGGCGAGGGTGAGGGCGAAGGCGAGGGTAAAGGGTACCACAAGAATTCCTTCCCTAAGCGCGAAAATCATACGCGGGACACAGGGGGAGTTTGGCTTATGAAGCCATCAAAGAAATAGCGATATTAAAACGTCGCGACACCAAAATTTACACCCATCGCGATATTCAAACGGGAAGGCGGCGTTTTCACAACGCTGCCGCACACTATAAGCTGCCTCAAACTAGCAGTAAGGGTCTGTTTGGAGCAGCTGTAACTTATCCATCTTATCCAGATAAGCCTTACTGCCAGTTTGGGGCAACTGTAACTTATCAAGTTTATCCAGATAAACAACTTATCCTGATAAGATGTTGATCAGCAGTTGATCCGTATAAGCTGACTGATTGTTTGGTTTGTGTTTGGAAAAAAAATTAATTTGCAGGTGTTTCTGGATAATTGACCATTCTGTCCTCGATATGAATAAGTCGGCTAGCTAGTTGATTTGTGCATTTGAAAAACAGCTGATTTGCAGTTATTTCTGGATAAATGACCATTTTGCCACTGTGCAATTGTGTTATTTGCAACATAATTGTTATAGTTATAAATTTGATAGTTTAAAACCAAAAAATCGTTTCATAACAGTACAAAAAAAGGATATAAACCTCACTTAAGAGTGAGTATCAAGAAACCTTTAAAAAAAATAAATACTAAAATTACAATTAAAATTATAATAATATTCATTTAAAAATTCAGAAGAAACATGTCACGAGAAACGTTGTCCTTGCAAGTGATACCATCAAACCTGATCACTATCGGTAGTGGAATCAGCCAGACTCATTATTATAGTTTTTATTATTATGATATTAAGCTTAAATTGATGTATTAAAATTGATGTATTAGAAAAATTAGATTCTTGACGTGTTCTTGGTATTGTTAAAGTTAATTTTGCCATTCTGCTAATAGTTATTTCAAAAACAGCAACTAACTGACTAAATTAAATCTATAAAGGCATAACCATTTTTTATCAGAAATAGCTACTACACAGCAGATTATCCAAACATACTGACTGCTACACCGACATCACCTTTCAGACAGCAGTTGTGAAGTTGTTTTCCCAGAAAGATACTTCATAGTTGCTTCTTCAAAAAACAACCCCCAAACACACCCTCAGTTAAAACATCAATAGATGAAGAGAGGGATAAAAAAAGGAACTATGGTGCAAGAAAAAATAAGAGGAACGCCAAAATACTAAAACCAATGACAAAGCTAATTATAAGGAAGGCAACAATCAAAAAACAAAGAATAATCTTGAATCAGAGTACAAGAGAGGGCGATATCAGAACTACAAGAGTAAAATTAGTAAGCATAATTAAATGTTTACAAGTTGATAGTAGTTCATGAAAGTAAGCAAAGAAACAAAATTGTGTTGCAAATAGGATTCTCAGAAAAAAAAAAAATGAAACTAGCATACATAAACAAAAAATAAAATAGCAATGTTATGATAGAGAATAATATTTAGCTTCCAATAGGATTCTCAGCTACAAGTATATAAAAACAAATTCAAATGACCTTATACTACCTCTTTATGAGCAATACTCCTGGTTCTTGAATGTCTTGCAATATCTTTTTACTACTACTAAGAATAAGCAAAATATGTATCAAGAAATTCCTGTAACCCTTCTAATAATCACATCTAGCCGACAAAAGTTCTTCTTAGACAACAATTCAAGGGAAAGGACAAAAGAGAGATAGTAGGAATAGTTTAACGATATAACTAAGGAGAAAGTATTTTTACAAGTTTGATTGCAAAATTTAACTAAGATTTGATCTAGATTCAGATTAAATTGAGACATAAAAAATGGTTGCTATTTGTTAATTGATTCAAATCTTGATGAAAGGCATGGAACCACAAAATTAGTAAGCCACAGTATAAAGTCAAAGATCCAGTCATATATGTGTGTATCTTTTATCATCAGCGTCATAGCCCCTTGTGAGGGTCAGTTTTGTTCACCCACACCATTCATTCCTAAATGGATATGCATGCAAGGAGAGTGTATGTATAGCACAACTGTATCCTATGTTGCGCTGCATATAGAATTGAACAACAACAACAACAACAAAGCCTTAATCCCACTACGTGGGATCGGCTACATGAATCCTTTTTCTCCATTGCGTCCTATTTAGTGTCATATTTTCATTTAGTTCTAGTAAATTAAGATCATTTTTAATACAATAAGCCCAAGTCT
>JXCR01119185.1:60487-74559 GCA_002079205.1 Phalaenopsis hybrid cultivar
AACACAATCAAAGACTTGAACTCAACAAAGGTTTTGCTCAGGGTCAATTCATGCTTTATGCCTTTTCAAGTACAAGGAGAATTTGGAAATTTTGGCCTTACCAAATCTGCCATTAGTGACATCAAGATGATTTAGTGTGTCTTATCATCAGCATCATAGCTCCTTGTGAGGGTCAGTTTTGTTCAGCCACACCATTCATTCCTAAATGGATGTGCATGCAATGAAAGTGTATGTATAGCACAACTGTATCCTATGTTGCGCTGCATATAAAATTGGATATCAGGATTAAATCTTTTCTAGTCAAATCAAGTTTTCCTTTTATAAGCCACTTCAAAAACCAAACAAAACACAATCACAGACTTGAACTCAACAAAGGTTTTGCTCAGGGTCAATTCATGCTTTATGCTTTTTCAAGTACAAAGATAACTTAGAAATTTTGGCCTTACCAAATCTGTTATTAGTGGCATCAAGATGATTTAGTGAGAAGCGCACCAAATACACTTGCATGCTTTTATACCTATTTTAAAGGTTAGAACAATCAGTTAAAGTTAGATATATGGATGATGCTTGTACTTCATGCATCTACATCTAGATGACAAAACATTTCAGCAGTCTTTTAACAGCAACTATAATAAAAAATGACATGTTTTCTCACAATTGGTTCCATATTTCACATCCCTATGCCCTTATATTCACTGTTTTATTTTTCTAAAATCAGGTTTCCTACGAATATTTGGGTTGATGTTGGATGGAGCTGGACTTCAACGGACTCGAAAAATTCATTAAATAATTCCAAACAGTGATCAAACTAATTAGAGTTCATAATACATACATTGTCTGATCAATCCCTCCCATCTCCAACCAGATCTATTTGTTGTATAAAAAAGACAACAGGGTTCAACAAAAGTACTCATATATCTGTCTGCAAGTTATTGACACCTAAGTCATGAAAATTAAGCATGCAACATCAAACAAACATTACTGTTTTAATTGTTTTTGTCATTCTGGCATAAGTTTGTAATGTTCATCGGATTCCTTATATTAAAATCTAAAATACCATAAATTGGAATTGCTCGATAAACATTTCAATAAAAAATTTGCTCTGCTCCTGGTCCTCCCCCATCATCTCACAGCCAAGGACAAGACACTTGTAGAACAGCTTTTCATCTCCAAAAGAGTAACGGTAACTGTATTTGAACCAAATAGTATGGAAGAACAGCAGTACTATAGCCCGCTACCAATTAAATAACCAAAAAACATATTCAGAGAACATCAGCTTAGAAATAAGCATCACTGATATGGAAATATAGGTTACACTCCAACGCAAACCCTTGTAACGCAGGTAAGATTTTGTTCTTCAATTCACAAGATCAATGAACAACATCAATAATGCAGGCACAAAAATCTCCAAAAATAAATTAAAAATTAAATTGTCCCAGTAGTTGAATTTCATGAACCCTAAACTGGGCACTTTCAAATGAGTATGCGATAAAAGTACAGATGACTAATAGCTTATACATTTCCCTTGACTTTCAATGTAATGGGGAGGGTTCAAATAAAATAAAATAAACTAAGAGCACAAATATTAGCTAATATTCCACACATTTGCACGATTTTGTCCATGAAAGCAACACGCATAGTGTAGTGTAGGGGAATTAAATTAGACTAACCTTTCGCTTAGCCTTTTTTTCAGAATAAGTTGGGTTGGATATGTTCTTTGTCTCCTGCACAGATGCTTCAACAGCAGTTGCACTTTTCTTTGCAGGAATGGTACTCTCTGGTGCAGCTTTAGCTTTTGGCGGATCGATATTTGCTGCTTGAGAATGCATGATACCAGAAAGTTTTTCGCGAAGATCTCGTACTCCAGCTGCTTTCCCACTTTGGAGGGTTTGCTGAGGAACTTTCCTTTGAAGCTTTAAGCGTAGATCCTTAGGGCCAACTGTAGATTCTTAATTCAATAACAAGCACCAGAATCATTATTTTAGTTGTTAGACTTTCGGTTATGCTAAGGTAAACTAACTAAATCCAAAGATGATTATTTATATTTTTACAGTTATTATACTTGAAGATGGAGATTCTCTATCACCCTCATAAAGATCATGTTTCCATTTGTCATCAACCTGGCGTTGCCTGTAAAAGTCAAAAGATGTCAGTATTGATGACTAATAGTTAGCTATAAATAATGATGCAAGGCATAATATTTAACATAGCATCAACAAAGCAACCAGTGAGAAATCAAACCACAAATGCAAAAGACAGCACAACAAACACTGATAGGTAAAAGCAGATTCAGAAAGCAACACAAAAGTTGCATTATGATAGCACGAGGCATTTTCTAGACCAATTATTCTATCCATGGACAAGTTGAACAATAATAAAGCGTCCACTACGAACACCATTCCATGTTTCTTGGCCATTCTATGATTTCATTGATTCTCTATGCATGAATGCTTCAAAGGATTGCATGGAATTGCAAAATATGTCTAGCATCACGGTAGGGATGTAATAATACTCAATTAAAATTTTAATTACATTAACATAAAAAAAAATAATAATTAATAAATAAACTCTCAGTGTACAATACCTACAAAGTGGGTGTCGTTCGATTGTTTCCACGCCGCTCATGGGAAATCCTACGAGACATTAATTCTCTCATCTCCTCATTTGAAAGTAACAAACTAGAAAATCGAGAGAGAGAGAGAGAGCGCGCAAAAATAGAGTGAGATAAAGGAGAAAGCATTCCCTAGAAGCACAAGAAGAAGCAAAGGAAGAAAAAGAAGAAAGCGGAGGAGACTAAGTGGCAATACTGAAGAAAGAAAATATGCTTGAAAAAATACCCCATAAATATATATATATATATATATATATATAAAAGAAAAAGCCACACTCTTCAGGCCTCATTACCATCTTCAGCAGTAGGTTCTTCAAACTCAATTTGAGTGAGAGATATACTCAAGGCCTTACAAGTTGCTTTGATTGACCCCGAGTCAGAGCTGAAGCTATAGACTATCTTTTTCTGCCCACCACCTACAATCTTCTATGAAGAAGCTCCACCGGACAACGCTTTTCTAGCCAAGAGATTGACAATATCTCACTATATGACCAGGCTAACAGCACTATAACAAGTGTTAAAATAAAATCCATCAAGCATTACCTTTATGTAGTATATTCTGTATTTGGTACAAGTAACTTCAATACCCTGAGTCGTACCTCTGCTAACTCCACCCGAATTATTCTTGGACTTCTTATAATTGAATCGTTATGAGTGATCTACATGTTCGCCTGCAGTATTCCTCTCGTGCATCTCTTTACGTTTCTAAGTTGAAAGTCAATCTCCACTCTTCTAGCTCGTTTCTTTAATAATGAATATTCATCGATCCCTAAAGGTACTAACTAGTGTTAGAGCTCATCAAGCATTCACCTTTATGTTGTATTCCACATTTGGTACAAGCAACTCTGGTACCCTGAGTATACCTCTGCTAACTCCACTCGAATCATTCTTGAACATCTTCCAATTGAATACTTCTATATAATCTACATGTTTGTCTGCATTCTTCCCTTTGTGCATCTCTTTACGCTTCTGAGTAAGTTGATAGTCGATCTCCACTTTTCTAGCTCGTTCTACTAATACAGAATATTCATCGATCCCTAAAGGTACTAAATGCTTTCTAATAGAATCCTTTAATCTCGAAAAAAATCTGCAACATTTTTTTTTTCTGCAATAGCAATTAACTGTGAATTTTGCTTCGTACTGCATAACCATCTTCTCTCCTTGCCTAAACTTGATAAACCTGTCGTGTATCTGTCTTCAAGCGGAAAAGGGTACAAACCATTCTCACAATAGCTCCACGAATTCTTCCCAACTGACCATCATATTAGGTATGCCCCCTAGCTTGGCTTCTCTATCAAGCACAAACGTCGACAACGATACTCTTCTTTCATCCCGAAAAGCCATGTTATCTAGTATATTCTCTATCTTCATTAACCAATTCTATGTTTCAATTAGATCTTAAGTTCCCTTAAACAAAGACGAGCTCCGATCTTGAAATTTCTTTAAGTACTTATCTACAATGAAAATATCACTTTTGATAGGTTGCAATCTGGACTCCTGAATATGTTGAGTAATTGTCGCCATCATTTGGGTGAGGACATTCACGTTAACATTTATAGTAGGTTGTAATCTTCCTTTTCTATTAGATTATCTACTTCTGTGATTTCGAGTATATCACTATGCTTGAATGTATAATAATTATTACTTCAAGTCAACTTCAATTTTTTTTAATAATTATTAAATTCTTCTAATGATTATCATATTACCTCTATCATTTAGATTTTATTAATTAAAAATAAGTTGTGCTCTGATGCTACTTTTATCACGACCTGGCCCTAGGCTTTGAATTAACCAAGAGGGGAGTAGACAATCGGATGGTTAGAATTACATTTTCTATATTAATTTATTATTTAACAGGTGAAAGAACCACAATATAAAATAAATTAAAAAAATATATTTAGCTTTACTATAGGTTGTCCACGCCTTCTATAAACTAGCAGGGCAACCTGACAGGCTAGCAAATTTCATGTCAAGGCTCCAGATTGATAATGAGAAAGAAGGAAATTTCAAAGAATCATATGAATCTTTTATGATGGTGTTACATGTAAATGATAATGCAGAGGATCTTTGCTTCTCTGATGACAATAGGAGCCCACCATGGCATCATAAATGGAGTGCATGAAGTTGAATGATGATTATGATGCTTCCACTCATTCCTCCAAAATGATGAAAGACAATTCTAAAGAAACTATTTTGTTAGAAAAATCTGAATCAAATGCAGTAATCAAAGTATAATTGAAGATTGATAGATATCGTCGACTCCACCAAAAAAGGGATCATCAAACAAGGACTAGAGAGAAAAAATAAAGCAGTTAATGAAGACTTCGTTCCCAAGGATAAAAAAAAAAAATAGATCTCAAGCATAGTAGTGTATAATATTTTGTCGCATCTACAAAAATACCCACAGCACTCTTAATGTAAAAAGACCTCAGAGAAGCTTTTCTTCTAATTCAAGCGCTCAAGGATCCGGAGAAATACAAGCAATGCTTTATAAAATTAGGTTCTTCTACCATCACATTTTATTAGGATCTCATGATTGAGATATCATCCGTTTGGACATCATNGAGAATCTCATGATTGAGATATCATCTGTTTGGACATCATAGCAGAGAACAATGATGTACTGATAAATTCAATTTTAGTTGACCAAAATTACTTAGTAAATCTTTCAAGCTTGCAAGCATACAGATCATTGTCCAATGATATCCAGCAACTCAGACGCGGTAATTTAATGGTGCATAATTCTAATAAGAAAAAGCAAAAAAGTTATGGAACTTTTATCCAAGCACTAAAATTTCAAAGCCTCTATAGAAGCTAAATCATATCTGATCAATGTTGATACTTCAATTCGTACTCTCCTAGGTCAATGTAGATTCACGAGTATAGCATGTTCCCATCCACTAAGCATAAATATATGAAGTATCTAAGAGATGGAAAAAAAATTAAAAAGTTCTGACATTATACAACCCTTTGCAGCTATAGAGAAAATTTTATAAAACTGGTATATACTTCATTCGAAATGAACCCACGGATAAGGGGTGTGACTTCAACAACCCATAGTTTAGCAACCTTGAAGAGACTACCAACAGCCTGGCTAAAGTTAACTCCAACAAACTTGTCCTGGCCTGCCAATATGGTCATGTTTTGTAACAATGCTGGTGTCCCAGGAATGCTAAAAAATACGGATAATTGCACGAAACTCCTACTACCATTGCATCAACTCTTCTGGAAGTTGTCGCCCACACCTTATTTCCCACTTTAGAGCATTGATATGCTAGCCAACAGAATAGGTTGCTCAGCACTTCTTTCTGGCATGCCCTTCCAGTTTTGATTAAGGAGAATGTGGATGGAGCCCTCCTACTTACCACGATAGCATTGGATTTCACAAGCCCATCAACATGTTAACACAAATTTTGAATTTCTCTTGCAGTTCAAAAAAATTATGTTCTAACACATAGCTAGAGATGGAAATAGAGAAAAAGAGCACATTGCTGGCCCACATAGCCCTTCAAAAGGAGTTCATTTTGAAAAAACAAAAATGAGCAACATGCTCTTTTTCTTTTAATTCTGATGATATAACGTAATTTGTAATTGCTTAATGACATAATTTTGTACACCTTTTGTAACCTTTTGATTTGATAATGCAAAATACATATTCTGGAAAAAAAAAAAAAAACCAACTTATCAGACCCTTCCAAATTTCTAAGGTCGACTCCGAAGACTGCAAGGTCGCCCAAAGAAGAGAGAGAACAAATGCAAAAAGTAAAGAGACAGCAACGCCAACTCTTCCTAAACAACTAGCACTCCACCTAAGTCAAGAAAAGTCCTTCCTCTTTGGGAAACAATATTTAAGAAGAGGATATTTCTATCAAACCCTAAGAAGCATGCAAGCCTTCAACATAAGGGAAAAAACAAAGCTCATTTTGACTTAGATTATGACATTGAAAATGCTTATGAAAGTTAGATTCAGAATGCCTCAACAGGAAAAATTACAGGCCTATCAATATCAAAAGACAAATTCATGGACATTCCATCCCTCCCCATCATATAAAGAAAATTACTTCGCGGGAATTTCATAATATAGAAAAGTTGAAAATATTCCATGTACATCTTTTACATGGAAGTGGTGAATCAGGAAATATTTTATACAAATTGGAGAAACACAAGGTCAAAATTCAGATTCGCTCATTCAATGTCTCGAATCAGAAAAAATTATACCTAAAAGAATGTCTATACATTACTCCCCAAAGATTTGAAAGATGATGCAAAAGCTAAGAAATCATGTCGACAACACTATAAAACAACAACAACAACAACAACAACAAAACGTTTATCCCACTAAGTGGGGACAGCTACATGAATCCTTTTTCTCCATTGCGTCCTATTTAGTATTATATTTTCATTTAAATCTAATAAATTAGGATCATTTTTTATACAATATGCCCAAGACTTCCTAGGTCTACCTCTGCTTTCTTAACATAAGTCAGATCTAAAACATCTACTATTCTAATCGGATCATCAGATGGTCGACGTTTAATGTGACCAAACCATCTAAGACGACTCTCTCTAATTTTGTCCATCACTGGAGCTACACCAACCCTATCACGGATACATTCATTTTGCATTGTCTCTAAGTGTAAAGCCACTCATTCACCTAATCATTCTCATCTCGGCAACACTTAACTTAGTTTTATGCTTCTCTTTTAAAGGCAAACATTCAGTGCCAAAGAGCTTGCAGGTTCCACCACCGTCTTATTAAATTTTCCTTCCAGTCTAAGCGGTACTTTTCTATAACACAATATGCCCGAAGCATTCTTCCACTTCAACAAACCAACTTGAATTTTACTAATAACATCCCCATCAATGTCACCATCACTTTGAACAGTAGACCCGAGATATCTAAAGCGTTCGCACCTTTTAATAATTTGATCACCCATAGTTACATTTCTGTCACTAGAGATACTACAACTAAACTTACTTTCTATTTATTTAGTTTTAGTTCTACCCAAACGAAGGCCTTTAGACTCCAAGGTAGACCTGTATAATTCAAGTTTTTCCTGAGCTTTTTCTCTCGTCTTATCCACGAGAAGGATATCATCAGTAAAAAGCATACACTAAGGTACATCCTTTTGTAAGTGTCCAGTAAGACCATCTATATATAAAGCAAAAAGATATGGGCTTAAACCTGATCCCTGATGTAAGCCAATAGAAATAGGAAAATATTTGGTCAATCCTCCTCCTGTTCGAACAAGTAACAGCTCTTGTATACATATCTTTAATGACTTGAATAATACAAGTCATATCTACACCTTTCTTCTCAAGAACTCTCCAAAGGGTACTCTTTAAACATTATCCTAAGCTTTTTCTAAATCAATAAAAATCATATGTAAATCCTCCTTATTATCTATGAACTTCTACATCAAGCCTCTAAATAAATGTATAGCTTCCACAGGAGACGTGCCCGGCATAAATCCAAATTGATTATGAGAAATCTTTGTAATAAGTCTTAACCTATGTTCAATTACCCTCTCTCATATTAAAGTATGACACATCAACTTAATTCCCCTATAATTTGCACACTCTTGTGCATCCCCTTTATTCTTAAAAATGGGACCAAAATACTATTCCTTCACTCAGGTATCATTTTAGCTTTTAAAAAAATATTAAAGAGTTTAGTAAGCCAAGAAACTCCCAAATCTCCTAAATGGTTCCACACTTCAATTGAGATATCATCAGGTCCTACAGACTTTCTACCACTTGTTTTCTTTAAAGGTATAAAACAAACTCAACATTTTGAAAAGGTATTAAATCAGAGAAGTCCGCATACACCATTATATCACTGAATGTCTCAAATTTTTTCGTTGCAAAAGAGTAAACTAAAACTAAAAATGAATATCAAGGAAATTTGCATGAAATTAAAATTTCAAATGGCCAAACACATAAGTTAAATCCACCCCAAAATAATTTCAAGAGAGTGAAAGAGTTCTACGATGGACGTGTCAAGGGAAATCAATTATGAATTGAGGAAAATCCTTCCCAATTTTAATCAGAGCGCTTCTTCCTAAGGATGAATTTGAAATAAAAGTTGTTAAATTTTTCCAAACATATGGACTGGCTATCAACACAAATGCAACACTTATCAAATAAGTCCAGGGTAGACAAGATTTATATTAAAAAACAAAAGATTGCAAAAATCAAGAAATTTATCAAAGCAGACTTAATTTGTGAAAAGAAATACACAAATTGTACATATATTACTATCTTCGTCAATAAAACAATTTGTTATTCATATATGCATTGAATTTTAGGATCTTAATAAGATATGCCCAATAGATGACTCTCGCAATTGTATCAGAATTATTCGTAGGCATTACTTTCGAATACAATGTGTTCTCTTTTATAAATGAATCATTAGGATATAATCAAATCATAATGGTATAGAAAGAAAAAAACATACATCATTTGAGACAACTATTGAAATATTAGTCATGCCCTTCGGTTTGAAAAAATGATGGGGCTCAATATCAAAGAAATAAACAATTTTCATAAATTAAATCATCAAATGGCTAATACTAAATTGATATTCTAAAAATCAAAAGCATCAATTGCAAAGACCATTTTGACAACCTAAGGATTGTATTTGATAATATCAAAAATATTGATCTCAAAATAAATCATGTTAAATATGCTTTCGAGGCATCCATGGGAAATTTCTTGGATATATTGTCTTCACAAAGGAATAAAGATTGATCCTAATACGATTAAGTTAATCATTAAGAAGACGCACTCTAAAATCATTCACCAATATTATTCTTTATAAGGATACTTTGCATTCATTCGGCCAGGCAAGTATCAACTATTTTTAAAACTAGTGAAATAAACACATCTTTCAAATGAAATGAAAATGCCAAGAAGCACTTCATGGTACAATTAAATATTTGGTAGGTTTGCCTAACCTTAGAGCGCCAATTTTGGGAAAGCCTCAATCACTCGAAATATTGCTACCACAACACAATCAAGATGCCCCTCATGATATTATTTGAAATTAAAAAGTATGATATTCTTTAATTGAGGAACATTGTGTGGCATTAATCTTCACTAATCATAAGCTTTGTCGTTCCATGTTGTCTCACAAAAGAACTCTCATATTAAGAATCAATTCACTGAAACTCTTGATGGCATCATCAATGTTAGCAGGCAATTTGACACAATGGAAGCCTTTCACTTACAATTTGATATTATCTATGTTTCTCATTCACTTACAATTTGAAATTATATATGTTTCTCAAAGGAGTAAAAGGATATATCTTTACAGATTTTAATGTTATAAATTATGTTCGTGCAAATTCACGACTCAATAATAATCTAATGAACAGATATTGCTCATTTAAGATCAATAAACTATCAAAATTTAGAAACTTTATTTCTTTGGAGCATCATAACTCAAACCTGCCCAACCTTCAAACATCCCCAGGGTATGAGAAGCTATTGGTCTCATCTTTATGATACCCTATGGAGGTATAATGAGATCTTAATATATATTGATTAAATTATAAACCAATAATAAATTCAAATATAAAACCATAGAGGCAAATGATAAAATAATAATTGTACTAAAATTCAAATTTTACGTATTTTTGGCAATTCTTAGCTTTTATAAATCAAATATTGGGTATCAACAAGCTTATAAAAGTTGAATTTGCTTATTTTTATAAGTGAGTTCTCTAGCTCATGTAACAGCCAATTATCTCGAGCTCAAGAAACAAGACAAATTATTCAGCCAAAGAAGTGTTGAATATGAACTAAGAACTTGTGTTGATTAGAATACATACTTTTTGAGTTCTTGAGCCAATAGACTTACAAACCCCATTTGAATAGGGGTCGTGAAGTTCAATCTAGTATGCTACAACTTCATTTATTTCTTTATCTCAAGTAATTTATTCCTCAGCGCCAACAAAAAGAACCTCGGATTACTATTTAAAAAAAAAACAAGTATGAGGTGCACGAGAACTATAATATAAAACTCTCATGATAAAACAGAGAGGTTATTAAAGACTTTGTTGATAACTTCAAAGAGAATAGATAACACAAAAATAAATAAATTACTGCACAAATTGATAAACAAGGCCCAATGATATGTTTCTTTCAATGACACCCTACATTATAAATCATTTAATCAAATATAATGATTATATTTGGAGATTGATGAAGCCGATAAAATGGTCATTGAAACTCGTGAAGAACCCACCAGTCATACCCAAAGATGGAAATGAAGATAAAAAAAGGGCTATAATTGGCAATTGATGGTGAAAGAATGCATGATAATACAAGAGTTGTGTGTGTAATATCATTTTGCTTTACCCATTTGATAGTTATTATAGTAAACAGAAGCATTAATAATGATGTAAGTTACTATTGAAATGATTTTCTTATCTTATAAAGCAAATTACAAATGTGTTAAATTAAGAAAATACTATAATAGATTTATCGATTTAATAAAATTAAAAAGAAAATTTTAAATAGCTCAAAAGAAAATTCATAGTTCAAAATAGTAATTGAAATTTAAGCTAAATATACCCAAGTCCAATACATTCATGGTAGTACATCTAAAAAACTTATTTGGCCAAGGTAACATAATATGATCAGCCATGGACCACAGCATCAATGAAACAAAGAATACAGATGCAAGTACAATGCTAACAACCACAATGCCACTAGCAATGTCAAAAACAAGTGCAGCAGAGCAGATTTTGCAAGCTCGGATTATAATGGTATTAGAATGGATGGAATGCAGATGTGCTCTTCCAAACACTGCCACATAATTGAATGATAGTTCAAAGCAGAACACTTGAATGTAAGGCTTTATGAAAACAGAAACACACAAAAAACACATCAAACATGCAAAATTCACATTACAAGTTAACCACACCATGATGGCGACTGAGGCAGCACAAAAAGCTAATAAGAGAATACCTCAGCATAAAATCTGAGTCAAATCCTGATACAAAAGAAAAAAATATAATGTCTGATCGTTCGCCAGTGTTTCTTTTTTTGTTCGAGAAGCATCTGCTCGGAATGCAAAAGAAACCCTAAAATCGCCTGGCCTTATAAAACGTGCACAAGTGATGGGGATAAGAAATAGAACCTTTTCAATACCGGCTTCTGGAGTGGGCCAAGATCGTCTTCTATGTCACCCTCAAGTCGCTCCTTGATAGAGCGCTTGGTCCCGGCTGCGACCCGATCGGCGTACATCGTTCGAGGAAAAAGGTAAAACCCTAGAAAGAAGTAGAACCGCTAATTGTGTATGGACAAGGACGGGACCAGTGGGAGAGTGATCGAATGCGGAGCAACGACGCAGTATTGCAGGAAGGACTTCGGATTTTAAGGGGGTACAAGAACAGTGCTCAGCAAGCAGCTATGATCAGCACGATAATGAATACCAACATCAATACGGATCCGACTTCTAGAGATGTTTACTTCAATTACGCAGCACAAGTATTTTAAATTAATGAATTAAAAGTTTTTTAAAATTTATTTTTAATATTAAAATTAAAAATATATATTTTTATGTAAAATTTAAGAATGATTTATGTGTGTGTTTGTGTGCCTGTTAAAATGTGTATAGTATATTAGATGTGATATAAATAAATATAAAAAATAAAATTTAGGTGTTAGATATATAAAGACATAAGAAATTAGTGTTAATGAAGTAGTTGATCATTTTTTTTTTCTTTTCATGAAAAATTGATTAAAAGAACTTAAAACGTGATGTAATACAAATAATACATGTTTATTTTATACATTTTGATTATTTTGAAATGCAATTTAATTTATTTTTTAAAATAAAAAATAAAATATACAAAAATTATATCAACTAAAATAATAAATAAAAGTAATGTCAGATGAATTCCTAATTTTTAAATGTTAGTGTTATTAAATTTATTATTTTATCTTTTATATTATTCTTAATATTTTATTTATTTAATGGCGTGTCTAATGTGTGTTTGTCTTATATTTTTCAGCGATTGACGTGTCTCTTATCTGTGTAGTCTTGGTGTCCTTTGTCTGTGTAGTGTCGTGTGGTGTCCCTGTGTCCGTATCCGTGCAACATAAGTGTCAAGTCTTACATAAGGTCTATATTTTATTAAAAGCACATTTATATAAATACCACACAATTCTTCTTTATTTATATATTTAATAACTAAATTTTTATATTTCTATATATAACACTCATTTTTTTTATTGAAAAATCTTTATTATTTACTTTTTAAAGGTGAAATGAATATTTTCAAGCATAATTTTATAATATCAAAGCCTCATAAATAAATAAAAAAATTTAATTGTTATATATACAAATGCATAAAAATTGTGTGGTATATAATTAAATTTACCTTTATTAAAATGACTCTCTCTTTTTTTCAATTAAAGGTTGTGCTCAAAAAAAAAAAGCTTTAATCATTTTCTTAATTTATTTTTAATGAATTCTTAAAATTGATAGATCAATAAAATGGTCTGCATATCTATTAAATCCAAAAAAGTCATGTAGATCACATACAAGGAATAGAGCGTTAGACTGATGAGAAGAACAAAGAGATAAAATGAGAGAAATATAGTGCACGGTAACATAAGATATCAGAGACTAAGTCTAGCAGTTCCTTCTTAAAGAAATAACACTCCTATTTATAGATCATAAGGGGTGTTTAGTAAGTTACATATTTATCTCTGTTTTTAATAGAAGTGTCACAAGTAATTAATGCACCTCTTCATATTTATAACTGACTATTGGATCCATAACTAGTGTTGACTCAATTCCATTTTCCTAGAAATGAAAGCATTTAATGGTCTGCTATGGCGCCACAGGCCAGCGCTATGACGCCATATGGTGTTGTGCTATTTTGTTCTATTTTGCTCTCATTTTCTATAAAGATCCATTTCTTGTACCTGAAACCAAAAACATGCAAAATACCTTCCTTAAAAGTGTAATATCATCAAAAATATGCATAAAATGAACATTAAATTTATATTAAAAAGTGGTAATTTTAAGGTGTATCAATTTCTCCAAACTTAAATGTTACTTGTTCTTAAGTAACTCCTTATACTATGTAAAAATTCATCACTTATGGTAATGAGCTTTGCTAAAAAATTTATATAGTTTTTGTCCTATAAATGTGATAGTGAAACTTTAGAAAAATGTTTAAATAACTCAGGTTAAAACTAAAATATATGAATATCTAATAGTCAAGTCTAAGAATTCTGATTTTCTATTCATTTCAAGAATAACTATAATTTGTCATACTGAGGATGCTTAGAAGAATTATAAGAAAAAGAATTTCATGAGAGCTCTATTAGTAAAAATGTAAATACTTAAAAAAATAAGTTCAGAAATGTAATTAAGTCTCTTTCCTTAAGATGATTCAAGTGAAGTGAATTATATATATATATATATATATATATATATATA
>JXCR01119185.1:74618-99282 GCA_002079205.1 Phalaenopsis hybrid cultivar
CTTTTCTTTTTATGCAATGATTATTATATTTGGATAGTCTTTAATATATTTGAACTTCAACCTTCTCTTCTTAAAGATAAAAACTTCTCACATTTCTTTATTTGATACATGTGTATTAGCTTTGAAAAATATTTTCCATAAAGTCTCAATTCTTTTTTTTAAAGTGCATATCTATGATCCTTAATATTTCAAAAATACAATTTCCTTTGCTTTGAATAGTAAAAGCATAATAGTATACTATTATACTAAATATCTTAACCCTGCAACTAACCTTTATTATTTAAAACTTTTACTTAAGTTTATTATGACATTTATAAAATAAAAAATATAATTATTTAAAGCTAACCCCACATACCACGGGTCATGTTAAAACAATTTTTAAAATATAATTTATTGAGGACAAATAAGGTTTAATTTTAAATAGTTTTTCTCCCTTACCCCAAACTTAATTTTTTTATTAATTTAAAATAATACAGTTCATAAAGAGAAAAAAAATTGAAAGTCTTAAACAGGAGAATAGTACAGGTACAAGTAGTAAAGACAGGTGTTGAGCAGTAGTAAATCTAATTAACAAGTATAATTATAGAAGCATAAAGTGAAGAATATTCTAACACGGATAATATAAACTGGAGCAAAAAAAAATAAACAATTATACCATAAATGAAAAGGTGCGGCACAGCAGTCCAACATTCATGTAAACCTAAAAAGACTAATCAAAGTACAAACGCAACAATCCAACAATAAAACATCATGTAACTAAGAAAGGAAATCAAAATACATGATCTAAAGTAAATAAAAAATAATCTAATCATCCTCCTCCTCATCATCATCATCAATATCAACATCCTCCTCCATTTCTCCACCACTCTCATATGGAGAAAACCAGAGGCATGTAGGAAATTGAGCTGAATGATCACCCTTCAAACATTTCACCAGAGTCTCATTAAAAGTAGCATCATAATCAACTCTCCTCTGCAAATACTCATCATTGTGGTCTAAGTGTGCCTCTAATCCCCACATCTGATTCTTTTAAGATAAAATATCTCCTTATTGTCTGAATAACTACTCCAATAAAGTGTCCAGAGTAGAAGTACTAAAGGTGGAAGGTCTTAAGATTGAAGTAGATGGAATGTCTGAACCTTCACACTTGGATCCTGAACTAGTATGCTTTCCATACATTTCCAAATTAGCCATTCTAATAGGCTTTAAAGATGCCAAGGTATCCTCCCATGGCTCATATTTAACTCTAGATTGTATAAACATAGTAGAAATAAGAGAATGACAACTCATACCTCCAACTGTTCCTCCTTTGAGGAAATGATCATATTCTTGTAAATGAGAGAGCCAATATCTATAGATTTTCTCATTTGAATACAATAGTTCAAAGTGGCTCTCTTCCGGGTTACCTCGCTAAAATGGTTAGTTGGAAGACGTCTAGCAGATATAAAATAATGTCAGGCTAAAAAATGAACATTAAGCATTGAAAAAAAGTTTACTTTGCGACCGTTCTTGAAAAACTTTCTATGCTAAAATGTATATCTTACCCAAAGCAGAAGAAATCCAAAGTTCTAAGTTCTAACTCCAAGCCAATCACACATAAATCCAAGCCCTATGGGAACAAGTTGCAAAATATGGGAGGAGGAAAACGAACCAGGAGAAAAAAGTGGCAAAAATCGGCAGTCTTGGCGCTAAAAATTGCGATCCAGTTTGGTTTGGTGCTATATCGCCGGTTCAGGTGTGGTAGCACCCTGCTTCATAGATGAATGGTGCTAGAGCACCTAGTTGTGGTGCTATAGCGTCATGCTTAACCATGCAGATTTTGGAAATTTTTATTTTTTCAAAAGAACACAGCAAATCTAAGATTTTCAAACTCTAATATGTCAATTTCAATAGCCGTTTTGAGAGTTTATTGGCTTTGTCATCATTCCAATGTTTGCTAGTGCAACTACTAATCCAATCCTTCAAACATAATAAACCAACCTTCAACAACACAAACTTAACTTTTTTATTATAATAATCATAAGTTCGTTGTAACGGACATAACATAGACTTAATTAAAAACAAATACAAACATAAAACAAAAATTCAAAGTGTTAGAGTCACATTAAGAACAAAGTCGACACAAAACTTAGCACTCAATAATAGCATATTTTTACATAATCGTACATTTAAGAATAGTTGTGCTCGATGTTGTCCCCCACCTTTTCACCCTTTAGATAATTACGATCAAAGAGGTGGTAGAATGGAGCGTGAGGGAAATCTTGAGAAACTTTATCGTATATCCACTTGTTATTGTTATACATACTCACCTGATAGTCTTGGAAACATGTCAAATGGTTGAATTGAACTTTCAACTACCACTCTAAGTGCTCGTACTTGTGGTACATATCACTCAACTTGTAGTGCAGAAGGGATAGCTCCTCTTCAATCTCCGAATTTCTTTGTAATCTGCTCCAAACTCAGTGCAAGAAATCCATTGAAGCATCCTTATGCATCATCTTCTTATTTTCAAACTTATTGTTGTTATTACACTTTATTGCTCTTAAGACAATGATTTCTAAGTTAGGATGAATCTTCCACTCTTTTCCCTTCTCTAGACTGATTTGAAATGTGAAGAAGATGACTCCATTTTCGTTCATGGTAGTTTAATAGAGAAGAAAGGGGCAAAACAGTCAATTGGGAGTTTTAGGGGGTTATTTCAACTAAGGCGCTATGATGTCAGATCTGGCATGATAATGCCAATCCAAAATTCTTACAAGTTAATTTTTTTCGTTTCCACAATAATTTAATCAATAAAATTATAGTTGGTGTTGCCTCAATCATTTAAGTCTCAATATAACTTCATAAACTCATCATAACAATAATCGCTAATCAAATCAATCCACATTGATAACTATGGGCTATCTCCCATAAAGTGCTTAGTTTAACGTCATCAGCCTGACATATTCAATATTTTAATTTGGTTGACCCAACATCAAGATCTCCTCAAAGGTAGGACTATCTCCACTTATATAAGCTTTTAACCTATGTTCATTTACCATAGTCATTCTCCCAGTTTTAAGATCTGCAATATCAACAACACCATACAAATAAACTCTTACCATAATAAATGGCCCTGACCACCTGGACTTAAGTTTTCCTAGAAATAATTTTAATCTTGTATTATATAATAAAATTTTTTGTCCATGCTCAAAATGCTTTTTCAAGATCCTTAGATCATGCCACATTTTCATTTTCTACTTATAGATTTTAACATCATCATAACATTCATTTCTTATTTAATCAAGCTCATTTAATTGTAAAAATTATTTTTCTCTAGCATCTTTCAAATTATAATTAAACTATTTTATGGCTCAATAAGCTTTATGCTATATTTCAACTGGTAAATGACATGTTTTTCCATATATGAGTCGATATGGTGACATTTTTATAGGAGTTATGTAAGCAGTCCTATAGCCTAGCAAACCAATTTTTCCGATTAGGATTAACAGTTTTTTCAAATATTCTTTTAATATCACGATTAGATAATTTTGTTGGACCACTAGTCTGAAGATAATAAGGTGTGGCAATTTTGTACTTACTTCCAAACTTTTGAGTTAATTTTTGAATCATTATATTCTTAAAATAACTTCCCACATATGTAATAATTATTCTCAGCATTCCAAATCTAGTAAAAATATTTTTTTTGAAAATTTTCAACACTCTTAGCATCGCAATAGGGTAAAGCGGCAGCTTCAATCCATTTAGAAAGATAATCCACAACAATCAAAATATAATTTTTTTAAGATGGTGGTATAAATGGTCCTATAAAATCTAAACCCCAAACATAAAAAATTTCAACTTCCAAAGTAAAAATTAGGAGCATTTCATTTCTTCTAGAAATATTACTTACTCTTTGACATCGATCACAAGTTTTTATATAACTATTAACATCCCTAATTAAAGTAGGCTAATAAATTCTAGGTTGTAAAATTTTAAATGCAATTTTATCAATCTCAAAATGTCCCCCAGTATCTAATTTATGACATCTTTACATAATTTCTCAGGTTTCTTCTATTGGTACACATCTTTGAATAACTAAGTCCTTACATTGCTTATATAAATAAGGGTCATCTCAAAAATAAAATTTTGAATCATGAAATGGCTATATAATCTGTAGGGTAAAACGTTACTAACTAAGTAGTTAACTATATCAACATACCACGAAATTCTCCATTCATTAATTGCATATAGTGGTTCATCAAGAAAATTTTCATTTATTTCATCATTAGAGCTAACATTATTTTCCTGTTCAAGCATTTACAAATGGTCAATTATATGATTATAAGCACCCTTCCTATCCACTACCTGAAAATCAAATTATTACATTAGAAGAAACCATCTAATTAATCATGGTTTTGCATCCTTCTTCATCATTAAATGTTTAATAATAGAATGATAAGTATGCATAATACATTTAGCTCCAATAAGATAAGGTATAAATTTATAAAAAAGCATACACTATAGCTAATAATTCCTTTTCATTAGTGGCGTAATTAATTTGAGCTTCATTTACTAGCATAGTATATCACTTTAAAAAATTTATCATTTTTTGCCCTCCTACAACCCCTATAGCATAATCACTTGCATAACACATTAATTCAAAGGGTTTTTCCCAGTCAGGTGAAATAATAATAGATGTATTGATTATTTTTTCTTTTAATAAATTAAAGGCATTTAGGCATTGCACATTAAAAATCAAAGTTTGCATCTTTTTCTAAAGGATGACATAGCGGCTTAGCAATTTTCTTAAAAATCTTTAATATAACGCCTATAAAATCCAGTATATGCCAAAAAAATTCTTACCCCTCTTACAAAGGTAGGAGGTGGTAATTCAATAATAACTTCAATTTTTTTTGGAACTACTTTCATGTCATTTTCAGAAACCTTATGTCCTAATACAATTCCTCGTGCAACCATTCATTGACATTTTTTCTAATTGAGAACAAGATTTGTTTCTTCGCAGCGTTTTAGAACTCTTGTTAAGTAATCTAAACATGAATTGAAAGAGGTTCTAAAAACTGTGAAATCATCCATAAAAATTTCAATTCCTTTCTCAATTAAATCACATAAAATTGACATCATACATCTTTGAAAAGTTGATAGTATATTGCATAATACAAATGACATTATTCTAAAAGCAAACGTCCCATATGGACTAGTAAATGTTGTCTTCTCTTGATCTTCAGAAGCTATGGGTATTTGGTGGTATCCATAATATCCATCTAAAAAGGAGAAATAATGATGCCCCGCGAGTCTATCCAACTTTTGGTCCATAAATGGTAGAGAAAAATGATCTTTTCTAGTAGTGATGTTTTTTTCTATAATCAATATAGATTTGTCACCTAGTGAATTGTCTTGTAGGAATTAATTCAATCCTTTCATTAATAATTACAGTCACTCCCCCTTTCTTAGGAACACAATGAATAAGACTAACCCAAGAACTGTCAGAAATAGGATAAATAATTCCAGCATCCAACTACTTTAAAATTTCTTTCTTGAGAACTACTTTCATTATAGGGTTCATCTACTTTGAGGATCAGCCTTAAGCTTATGATTATCTTCCATCAAAATTTTGTGCATGCAGATTAGAGGTCTAATTCCTTTAATATCAGCTAATGTCCATTCAAGACTTTCTTATGATTTTTCAATGTCTCCAATAATTTTTATTCCTATTCTACAACCAAGTCTGAGAATATTATAACTGGTAATGCAGGTGAGTTCCCCAAAAATGCATAGTTAAATGAGTGGGGAGGGCCTTCATTTCAAGTTCATGAGGTTTTTCTATTGAAGGAATCAAAGGTCTACTATTTTCAATAATATCTAAAATTTTAAAATTTTTTAACATAGTTTGAATCCTTAGTAATTATCTCAATGTTTTGAAGGCATTAAGGCACTCTTGATTAAAATCAAGTTTTGTATATTTTTTTAAAAGTTGGCATAAAGGTTTTGTAATTTTTGAAAAATCTTTAATATACCACATGTAAAAATCAGCATGTCCTAAAAAAATTTTAACTCCTCTTACAGTAATAGGTGGAGGTAGGTTAGCTATAACTTGAGTTTTTGTCGAATCTACTTCTATGTCATTTTCTGAAATTTTATGTTCAAGTACAATTCCTCCTGCAACCATGAATTAACATTTTTCCTGGTTTAATACTAAATTCATCTTTTCACATAATGATATAACTTTCTATAAATGGTTTAGACATATTTCAAATGAAGTTCCAAACAAAAAAATATCATCCATAAAGACTTCTATCCCTTTTTCAATTAAATCACTAAAAATTGACATTATACATCTTTGAAATGTTGCAGGTGCATTACATAAACTAAAGGGCATTCGTCAAAAAGTAAAAGTACCATAAGGACTAGTAAATCTAGTCTTCTCTTGATCCTTCAGAGAAATTGGTATTTGATGATAGCTGGTATATCCATCTAAAAAGCAAAAATATTTGTGCCCAATTAGTTTATCCAACATTTGGTTCAAAAAGGGTAAAGAAAAGTGATCTTTCCTGGTGGCTTAATTTAATTTTCTATAATCAATGCAGATTCACCGACCAGTGACTTGTCTTGTTGGTAATAATTCATTATTCTCATTTGTCACAATAGTCACGCCCCCTTTCTTAGGAACACAGTGAATTGGACTCACCCAAGCACTATCTGAAATAGAATATATTATTCCAACATGTAACCATTTTTAAAATCTCTTTCTTAACAACTTTTTTCATCATAGAGTTTAATCTCTTTTGAGGATCAGCTTTTGGTTCATGATATTCTTCCAATAAATTTCTATGCATACAAGTTGAAGGACTGATTCCTTTAATATCAGCTTGCGTTCATCCAAAGGCTTTCTTATATCTTCTTAATGTTTCCAACAACTTTTGTTTATGTGCTTCAATTAATTCTGAGGATACAATAACTGGTAATGTGGATAAATCTCCTAAAAAGGCATATTTTAAATGTGTAGGAAGCGTTTTCATTTCTAGTTCAGGAGGTTTTACAATCGAAGAAATCAAATTTTTTGTTATTATCCATAGGATCTAATAGTTCAAATTGTTCCTGAACATAATCCAATTCTTCATTACTCACTTCCATAGATTTATCTTGAATTATATCCTCATCCTCATACTCCAAATATTCTTCTTTAGTTTTTTTTTCAAATGTATTTGTGAAGATTCATTGCTTGAATAATCGTTAATATTCATTATGAAGCATTCAACATCTCTTCCTTTTTCTAGGTATCTCATTGACTTTGCGATATTAAAGATAGCTTCTTGATCGCTGACTCATACTGTTAATTCTCCTATCTGCACATCTATCAAAGCTCTTCCAATGGCAAGAAATAGTCTTCCTAAAATGATAGGATTTTCTTTATCTTCCTCCATATCTAACATAATAAAATATATAGGAAAGATAAATTTATCAACCTTTATAACTCCTTTAGGATAGGTAACTGAACAATCATCTAACTGAAGAGTTAAAGTAGTATGTGAATTTCTCCTAAACCTAACCATCTGAAAATCGATAAAAGAATAAGATTAATACTGACTCCCAAATCATATAAAGCTTTTCCCAAACATCTTTTGCCAATAACATTAGAGTTATTATTATTCGAACTGAAATTAAGGTAATTGTTTGAACCAAGATTATAATAATTGAAATAAGAATTATTAGATCGGTTGTTTATTGCATTTAATGTTTTATATTAAGACTGAGAATCTATCATTTGACCCAATAAATTTTCCTCAAGCACAGGAGGTGTCTGAGAATAATTCATTCCATACTGATCTATCTTCTTTGATATTGCAGCAATTTGAGCAAGAAAAATAGATATTGCATCATAATCATGAATACTAGCTACTCTTTTTGGAGTTGCCCATTCAGAGGGCCATTGATAATTATTAGTAGTCATCTATTCAATTAAAAAATATGCTTCATTAAATGGTTTTGATATTAATGATCCACCAGCAGCAGCGTCGATTACAGATCTAAGAGATCCAACCAATCAATTATAAAAAGTTTGAATTATTAACCAATCTGGTAATGCATGATGTAGACACTTCCTAAGGAGATCTTTAAATCATCCTAAAGCTTCATAAATTGATTCTACTTCAAACTACAAAATAATGTACTATTAATTCTAAGCTTACCAATATTTTATGGTGGGAAATATTTAGATAAATTTTTTTATGATAAGTCTCCCCAAGTTCTGATAGATCCAAATGCTAAAAATTTTAACCCCATCTTAGTTTATCCCTTAATGAAAATGGAAAAACTCTAAGTCTGATGGAATCATTAGACACTCCATCATATTTAAATGTAGCACACAATCATAGAAAACTAACAAGATGTAAGTTAGGATATTCAATCTGTGTTCTCCCAGACTGATTATTTTATACCATTTGGATAATAGCAGGTTTAAGCTCAAATGAATTCGCAATTACAGCAGGGTTTTGTATACTCAAATAAATTTCATCTGCTATAGGATTAGCATAATCTATTAAAGTCTCTGAAAATGTTCATTTTCAAATTATCTAAATCTTTCTGTTGTTTTCAAAATTTTCTAATAGTTTTTTCTAATTCCAAATCGTAAAATATTAAACCTTCAAATCTTAAACTATGCATACACAAACACAATAAGCAATTAAAATAAGCAAGAACACTAAAATATAAAAATATTAATTAAACTACAATAAGTTTTTCAGTTCAAATAAAATACTCTAAATTATAAGTAATTTATCGTTACTCCCCAACAACGGTGTCAAAAACTTGATATGCGGTATTTGTGGTGCGTTGTAAATATCTTTGAATACTAAAATACACACACGCCGACACAAATAGTAAATATGCCATTCAATCACAATAAAAATCAATTTAATATAAATACTTTTATATTTTAAAATCCTTAATATGCCAAACCATAATAATAATAATGCAAGTATGTGTATCACTCAAGTAATAAAGAGCTCTAATGGAGTTCTAAGTATCGATCCCACAGGGAGTTAGAAATTCTTATAGTTATAATATATAACAAAATATTCAAACTATAAAAACTTAAGTATGCAAAACAAATCTAAAATAAATTTACTATATGCTAAATGAAATGTAGTTAAAAGAACTAGGTTAACTAAGTTATTTACTAAACTTCAAAATTAAACTTACTAAGAATAAACAAAGTTTTGTAATGAAGAGTTCAAATTTAAAAAAAGCATCATTCCCCTTTACAATGTGTTTATTGATTGTGAAGTAATCAAAATCATTTAAATTAAATATAAAATTGTATTGTGCCAAATAGGAGCAATCATATTCCTTACCCTGTCAGAGTGCATAAAGAATATTGATTAATCAAGAGTTTGGTCCTTAAATCCATGGTTAGGTTGAGAGGGTACTAGCTGCTACTTTAGAGCTCTCACTTCTCCCTCCCCTGAGGGCTAACAATCTCGCTTTAGTTTCCAAGCAACTGGATCAAATTGGGGATTTTAATCTGTCACACTAGAATCTCCAATTTTGCGCCCATCAAAGTATATTTCCCTATTTATTTGCACCTAACCCCATGAACTACATTCTCACCCATGAAATTGAATGTGGATATCACGTTGTTACAAAAAACATATCCCTTTCAAATCTTATGTTTCTCAACAAATTTTAACATTTCAATTATCTAGATTAAAAAGTAAATGAAGATTAGTGTTTGAATCATCATAATTTATTAACATTTAAAACCTTCCATAACAAAATTAATTCCTCACAAAATCATATCTCATTATAAGGAGAAGGAAAAAGAAGACTACTCATAATTTATGAGAAGGAAACAACAAAACATAGATTTTATATTTAAAAACAAGTTTAAAAAATAAAGAAAAAAAAGAAACAACTCATCTCACACTCTTTCTCAAACAAATCCCTTGAAGTTCCCTTTAAGTATTTTATCTCTTTACAATCACACTCAATTCTCTCTTAGAAATGTAATGAAGAGGAAATCTTTCACCTTCCCTCTCCTCTTACAACTCTAGAAGAAAAACCTAACTCTTCTCCACAGCTCTCTCTCATGCCACCCTTAGACTTCTCATCCTCCAAACATCTCGCAAGACTCACTAGACTCCTCTTTTTAATTGGGGCCCGCCTTCCCTTCAAAAAGAATTCAAAATTCCATCATTTTCCCAAAAGGCGCACCTCTTCATATAAAGAGACAAGTCCCTTCATCCAAGCGACATATCTCTTCATTCAAGTGCCTTTTCAAAGTGTCTAGATGCATTCAATCACTCCCTAGGGCATTTGAATTGACTGGAGCCTTCTAAAATCGCTTAAAAATAATCAATAACCACCTTACTCCATCTTAATTCGTCTCTAGCGCCTCTGATACTAGTGTATTAAAGTTCCATGTTGTTCTCTAGTTTTTGGTGCCTCTGGAGCCAATTATAGCACCTCTGGTGCCGCTTCTTTATAAAATAGCGCCTCTGTCGCAATAATCTTAAAAAACTTAATTTTGACTCTATATTTCCTCATTTTTGCTCTAAATGCCTAAAATCAATATACCTGCAACAAAACATAAAAATACCCTTCTTTAAAGTGCAATATCACCAAATTTAAGCTTAAAATTTATATATATAATTGTACATTTTTTTGTATCATAATTCCTACTAAGATCAAGCTAAAATGACCTTCATTATTCACTTACTTCAGATGTAGATTACATGATCATGGGAGTTGTTCTCCCACATGTTTTACTTTAGAGAGGAGTTGGACGAATATGTTGTCTTTGGATTAACCTGAAAGTTCTATATTATAGACATGGAGAGAAAATTAAATAATTGAACCTTGGATACCTCCAGAGGGCTGTGAGAATTGGACGATTGCTATCAGGCTGACCAGAGGTCTTTAAAAGAAAAAGAAAGAGCTTCCATTGTGGCTTTAATGGCTCGCACCAACTATAATTGAAAGCATATGTCGGTAATCAAGTATATCGATCACATGATAGTTAAGTAGGTGTTAAACCCTGCCAAGTTTGGTCCATTGACTCCTGAGTTGTGGGCTGCCTCCTATGAAATAGAGCAAAAAAGAAAATTTTAAAAAAGCTACTTGGCTATGAAGAAAAGAGCCAAGGAAGAAGAAAAGTGGAGCTTCTTCATAGAGAGGAGTGCCCGAGGAAGAGGAGGAGGACAACCAAACAAGCAGGATAGCCCCAGGTTTGTAATTAATCCACTATATATTCTAAACCTCAATTGTTATACAATAAAGAGTCATTATAGAGTTAATACTGGTTGAATAGAAGCCTGCTTTGATGGATTGAGGGGTTTTGGGTGACCACTATCAAGAGAGGACAACTCCTTCCAACTTTGAATCGAAGGATGAGGAGTCCTCTGAGCTCCTGTCAACACAGGGAGCTTCTGAACTGTTTTCCTCTAGTTTTATTCATTTTACTAAAAGAGAAGAAGCCAGTAGGCTCTCTATATGATCCTTAGCAGTTCCAAACAATTTTGTTGAGGTAGTAATTCTTAGAGAAAGCTCAGAAGAAATAGAGACTAAGTGGCTAAGGAGGCAGAAGAGGTAAGGCCCCTGCTCCAATTTCTAACACGTGACACACATCTCTTCCCTCGCCTCCTAAGAGATGAAATGGAGGAAAAGATTGCTGGAGTTAGTTACAAGAGAATTAACAAAGTTCTTTCTCAATTTGGACTCTAATTTCACATTAATAAATGTTAAAAGGGATTTGTTTCCCTAAGACCCAATTGTATGGTTAGCTAATATTTTTTCTCAACATAATGGAAAAAATATAAAAAATTAGCAGTATCAAAAGTGTAAGTCCTTTTATATTCCTCTTGTTTTAGTACAATGTAATTTTCTTAATGGAAAAACTTTTTGAGATCATATTTATCCCATGTTCAATAAATATTTTCTCGGTGTTTCACTTCAGTTTGCAGGCTCCTAGGGTGACTTTTTGATCAACGAGGAATGATACAATCCATGCTTGATCAAATTTGCTGACTAATTTCCCTCGTGTTTCTAGGTTGGTTTTATTCAGAACAAAATTGCTAGAAAAGAATGTCTTTTTTCATGCTTTCTTATTATAGTATCAAACAGTCCTTCTCTTTACCTCTTACTATCAAAGTGTTGTGTTGGTTCTACTTTCTTCTATTAGGTTGAGTGTGTGCATGATTACTTTATCATTTGCCTCCTGTGAGTCGTTGAAATTCTCTTCGTTGAATGAGGTAGTCATGATGACTCTCTGGCTATTATGGTTGCACATGAGCAACAACATTGTCCATCCCTAAATCATATAAAGGGTTTAGCCAATCATTGAGGATGGTGTCATCTAGATGGCCCATAGAACAGACGAAAGTAAGTCTGCACAATTTTCTCTTGCTCCTTCAACATTCTTCTTTAGTAGATTTAATATTATTTTGTTAGTCACCTCTGCTTGTCCGATCATCCGGGGATGGTGTACATATGCAAATTTTAATTTAATCCCCTGACTTTGGTAGAATTTTTTCACCCCCTATTTGGCAAACTATGTTCCATTTTTTGTGATTAATATCAGGGATAAGCCATACCAAACATGTGATTTATGTCCTGATACAGTTTCAGATGGCATCTGCAGTAATCTGATGAGGGCTTTTCCATCTATTCACTTTGAAAATTTGTTTACAATGACTAGAAGGAACTTGCGTTGGCACTTCGAAGGGGGAAATGACCCAAGGTTGTCGAGTCCCTAGATAGAAAAAGGCTTGGGAATGATAATTGACTACATTTTTTAGGTTTTGCATTGGAGCATATTTGTGGCACTACATGCATCAACAAGATTATTTCTCTGTGTCTTTCGTGGGGTCGGCTAGAAGTAGCCTTGCCTTTGAACCCAATGTGTCAAGGTCTTTCCCATGGGAATGATAATTGAATACATTCATTAAAGTGTATTTCTTAGAGGACTTATTCAGTCTCGTTCCCCCTAACACATCTTAATAACAATGAAGTGATTGACTTTCAAAAAAAAATACTTTTGATGATGAAATATTGTGGAGCTTTAAATTTGAACCTCCTTTGATATGTTATTTCTTAAAGCATCTTTTTGATCTCTATATATTAGATGAAGGGATCCATCCAACTTTTCTGCTTTCAGCTTCTACCTTTTCTATGGCTTTTAATTTCTCAATGGTTAGCTGAAAAAAGCCTTTGGGGCATCCTTTCTCAAAAGCAAATGTTCTTTGATAAAGGTCCAACTACTTGATTTTCTTTCTGACTAACAAGCTCAATCCTAAAGTTTGTGAACTTCCTAATTTATACCTTTGCTTTATTCAGGTATTTGATCATCATCTCATCCTTAGCTTTGAACTCTTTGTTGACTTTATTTTACTACTATTTATGAATCTACTTTACTAGCAAATCTCATATGCTCATTTTGAGAGCCAGACAAGGAATAAATATTAGTTATTCATATTATGCCTGATTTTTGGTGAATTTGAACTCGAAGATGATTGAGTGATAGAGATACTCTTTGGTAGGACTACTTAGTGCTAGTATGATTCCTGCTTTTGCTTGACTTAAGGCTTCATCAATGCTCAAAGTCCAAATTTGGTTGCCAGTTTTAGTTCCACCACTCGATTCACCTTGTTCATAGAAGTTTGCTAGAAAATCTATCACTACTTGAGCTGTAATTATTGTTCGGGGAATGTATGTGGTGTACTCACTGACTTCCACAACCTACTTCATGTGCTGATATGCATGAACTTGAGTGGATGGTCAGTAATGAATCTGATTGGGTGCATTTGGAAATATGACTGGAGCCTAAGAGCAGAGACAATTAGAGAAAAGGTTAGCATTTTTTTCATAATAGGATGTCTTATTGTAATAGACGGTGAATTGTTTTCCCAGTTCTTCCCAGACCAAGACCCAACTGATAGCTTCAAGCCCAACTTTAGGCTTTCTAGGAGAGAAGGTGAGGCTAGAAATTATTTTAGGCTTTGAAATGCTTGCTCACATTTATTCGAGTATTCAAAACTTTTAGCTTTCCTCAATATTATGAAGAACACAACATATTTTTCAACCAACATTGAGATAAACCGGCCTGTTAGTGCTATTCAGCTGTTCAACTTTTACACTTCCTTAGCATTTCAAAGAGAAGGCATATCCAAGAGCACTTTTACTTCTTCGGGTTGGCCTTTATCCCTTTGGGCATCAGAAGATATGATACACTTACAAAATGACTATTTTTTCACATACATTTTATGCTTTTTTTAATGATATTGCACTTTAAAGGAAGATATTTTGTATATTTTTTCCTTCAGGTACAAGAAATGGACTTTTGGAGAAAAGAAAGTTAAAACAGGCAAAAACTGTATAAATTGGAGCCAAAATGAGCAAGAAAGAAAATTCTGACCTGACACATTTTAATATGTCTTTCTATGATTAATCTTCTTTACACTTCTCACATATTTTTCAATGAAATTAAAATTTTAAGAAAGGTTTTTTTACGCTTATCTTGTAGGTATATCTGTTAGGAGCAAAACAAAACTAAAACGAGATGAAACAAAGTTGAAACGAAGTTAAATCGAGTAAAATGGTGGAGCTGCCACAAAGTGGTGCCAGAGGCGCCAGATTATAGAGAAGAGGTGCCGAATGGCACCAAAATCCAGAGAATAGGTGCTAGAGGCGCTAGAGACGATTATGGAAGGCTTTTTGGCGGTTTTTGACAATTTTGACGATTTTTGGAAGCTAAATTACTGCATAATTTTGGGATGAGTCAAGTTTTTGGCACTATTATCGGGGATTTAAATTGACATAAAACACGCAGAAAAACAATACACACCATGGGTGCATCAAGTTTTTGGCGTCGTTGCCGGAGAAACTTTGATAAGAGCTTTAAGAGAATTTTAGTTAAACCAGTAAGACTTAGACTTGGAATTAATAGTATTATTATATAGTATGTTTAATTATTGTTTATTTTAAATAGAATCCAAAATAACAAAAATATTTTTGATATCTATCCTATTAATTAAGTCCTTAGATTTGTATGTGTAGTTCAGGAGCTGTAGACATTTAATTTTACAAGTTAGATTGGAGAGAACTTTTGGGAGGATTATGAATCAGAAAAGACTCCATTAATTTAATGTAGAAATGACAGATCAATGATGTAGTGAATATTCATATTCGTATTACAACACTAGTAACTTTGAAAGAGTAAACCCTAAGAGAGTGACAAATTTTCAAGAAGATATGTTTAATATTTTAATTTCTCAGGTTACAGATATTGAGAGGAAGTTAGATCAGTACATAGAAAGTTTTCCTCAAGGACCCTCAGTTATTAATGAAAATTTATATGGACAATTGATTGAGTCTAACTATTTTGAAACTAGCCATGAGATATACAATCCTTATTCAAATTATTACAACCCAGGTTGGGAAAATTATTCAAACTTTAACTGGAATAATAATTTTGGAGGAGAAAACCTATTTTGGAAAAATAATCAATTTAATCAGACATGTAATTGGAATAGTCAAGGTAATTTTAATGACGAACTCTCTTTTCCTCGTAATTTTAACTTCAACCCACATAATGAGCAGAAGGAGCCACTGTTAGAAGAGGATGTGATTCAATTGGAGAGGCAAAAGAGTGAGTTAAGAGTGTCAATTGGAAAGTCAAAAGAGTGAGTTGGAAGGTCAAGGGGCCATAATGAGGAATATAGAAAACCAACTAGGGCAGATTATTAATACAATTAACAGTTACCCTTAGAGATTTTACCTACTGACTCTGAGATAAACCATAAGGAAATGAATGAAAAGCAATATAAAATTATCGAACTAATATTTAGAAGAGAATTTGAGGATATGTGTGAAAGAGCTTTGAGTTGAGAGATGAGGAAAAGGAGATTGATAGACCAATGGAAAGAATTCCTAAGGAATTAGAAAAATCTATTTCCTCAATTAAGATAAATATAAAAAGACCACCTCCACCATTTACTAAGTACTAAGGGGAAGAATTGAAAGACAACCCTGATCAAAAGTGTAACATCGAAGAATTTGATCCAGAATTTGAATTATCTAGAGGTAATTTGATCCAAAATTTGGGAGATCTTGAAGTATCATAGAAAGAACCATTTCTAATAAATTTCAAGGATGATATGAATACAAAAATTGAGAAAATCACTAGAAGAATATTGGATCTAACAGAAATATGAAGAACAATGATATAAATCAATTTAAAAAGAAAGAGCTGAAACAAAAATTAAAATTTGAGGATTTTGTAGGAATCCCTGGACCTGAAAAAGATTGAGTGATTGACCAAGGATTACTTAAATGGAATTTTGATCATGGTGGAATCATTTGTGCGGCTTGTGATACACCAAAATAATATGTTATTTTAATTATAAATTTTATGTTTATTTCTGGTGATATTGCACTTTAGAGAAGGGTGTCATGTTTTTGTTGCAGGTATATCAATTTTAGATATTTGGAGCAAAAGAAGGAAAAAGGAGCAAATCTAGAGCCAAAATAGTGGAATTTGAGATTCTGGCGCTTGAAGCGCCACTTTATAGAGAGCTGGCATATAAAGTGCCAGAATTGGCGTGTGAAGTCCCATTTGATAGAGAGCTGGCGCCTGAAGCTCCAAAACCTAGAACAATGAGGTCTTAAGCAAGACGGTGCCTGTAGAGCCAGACACAAATTTTTTCGGATTAAAGTGGTTCAGTACCAATTTTGCGTGATTTTTGAAAGGGACACTTGTTCTAAACACCCCATGGAGTGATTCAATGCATCTAGTTACTTTGAAAGTTTCTTTTATGAAGGGATATGTCTCAGGATCAATGGACATGTCTTTTAAATTTAGAAGGGTTGACTTTTGGATAGAATTTTTGGAGGAAATTTTGAATTATTTTGGAGGGAGGCATCCCCTAAGAAAAGAGATGGAAATCTAGGGCTTGAAGAGGAGGCACGTAAGGGATCTTTGAAGAAGGCAAGAGAGAGAGAGAGAGACAAAGTCAAGGGCTTGGAGATTTTCTTCAAAGATTGTAAGAGGAGAGGGAAGGTGAGATATTTTTTTTTCATTAATTTTCTAAGAGAGAATTGAGAGTGTTGCAAACAGAGAAAGTGCTTGAAGAGAACTTCTAGGATTGTAAGATAAGTTGTATCTTTTATTTCTTTCTTTTAGAAACTTATTTTTATATATGAAATCCGTGTTTTGTCGTATCATTCTCATGAATTCTAAGTAGTCTTCTTTATCCTTCTCCCTATATTGAGATATGATTTTGTGAAGAATTGATTTATATGATTTTAAATGTTAATAATTTGTGATGATTTGAACTTTGATCTTCATTTAATTTTTGATTTGGCCAATTGAAATGATAAAATGTGTTGAGAAACATATGTTCCAAACGGGCTATGATTTCTATAACATAGTGAGAATCACATTTGATTCCATGGAAGAGCATGTCATCCATGGGTTTGAGTGCAAATAAACAAGGAAATATACTTTTTTGGATACAAAATTGGAGATTTTAATGCGACAGATTAAAATCCCCAATTTAGTCCAGTTGATTGGAAGCTAATGCAAGATTGTTAGCTCTCATGTGAGGGAGTAGTGGGAGCTCTGGAGTGGCAACCGATATCCTCCCAACCTAACCATAGAATTAGAGACCAAACTCTAGATTAGTTAATGTTCTTTATGCCCTTGGAAGAGGGTAAAGAATATGATTGTTCCTATTTGACACAAAATAATTTATATATAAACTTTTAAATGATTTTCATTCCTTCACAATCCATACTCATTATAAAGGGGAAGGATGCTTTCCTAAATTTGAACTCTTTATCATAAAAACTTTGTTTAGTTTCGTAAGTTTAATTTTGAAAGTTTAAAAATTAGTTTAATTAACTTAGTCTTTTAACTGCATTTTATTTAGCATTCACTCGTTTACTTTAGATTCAAATTTTATACTTCACTTTTGTAGTTTAAATTGTAGTTTACATTATAATCATAAGAATTTACCTATAAGCAATTCTAACTTCCCTGTGGGATCAATATCTAGGACTCCATTAGAGCCTTTTATTACTTGAGTGATGTGTATGCTTGCGTTATTTTTTGGGGATTTGGTAGTTTAAATATTTTAAAAAAAGATAAAACTATTTTCACTAAAGTCATTTTTGTTTGGATTAAATTGCATATTTACTATTGTATCTGCCATGGGTATTTTGTAATATTGAAAAATATTTGCAAAAATAACATACTAAATCTGCTTGCATCAGCTGGCGACGTTAAACTAAGCGCTTTATGGGAGGCAACCCATAGTTATCAGTGTGGTTTGATTTAGTGTGCTTGAGAGTTATGATTGTTAATGTTGTATTGTGTTTGTTTTAATGTGGATTAATCAGTTTAATTGATGATTGGTGGATGTTTAGATTATCAGTGGTTTGATTTGATCTTTGTGTGTTGTGAGGAAGGTAATTCCTTAACTTCTTATCCTTGCTAGACTTATTCTCTTTTAGAATTTGGATTGAAGAGTCCACTATGACTCGGATCTCAACCAGACTTGAGTTTTACAAGAAACATCATGAATTTGAACAGTGATTATTCAATCTCAATTTTGTTACTTCCTTTATCTGCCTTTATTTTCATTTGATAGAAGTCGCAAACCTATTTTATGAGTAACATGTGGATGATCTTACACTATCCTTATAACTGTTAGAGGTGCTTAATTATTAGGATAAGTTGATGCCTGAGGTTGGTGCATGTGAGCCAATATACTAGGGATGATCTTATCTTTGGGATTATAATTTATAAAATCATTTAAAATGTACTTAATTTATTAGTGTAGTGATTATGTTAGAAATTAAAAGTAAGTTAGTGAGATACGATGTGTTAATGGAAGAATTGACCTCATTTATCATGTGTATTTGTTTTTGTGTTACAACTTTATATAGGACTTGAAGAACATTTTTATATTCATATGTTGATACCTGTTATTCTAGTTAAACTTTTATTTATTCAATTTCCTTCTTGCATGTTTAGTTTAGATTTAATTTTTGCTAGATGATTTCAATCTTGATTAATAATTGTAGATGTTTTTGATAGGCATGTGTGATAGATATAATTTTTGAATTATTTTTCTTCTTGCTTATATTTTTTGTACTAAATGCTATACATGTTAAAAATTAAGTTTGGGGGTAGAAAGAAAAATATAATTTTAAAGTGAGTATACTTCCTTTTAGTTTAATATTATTGCAAGTATGTTTTAGGCTAAGCTTACTTTTCTGGAGAGATTGAAGATGGGATTTTGAGAGAATCTGTAAGGAATTGTACTAGCATTACATGGATCAACGGGAGACTTTGTGGGAGAGATCTTCATTTTTCTTTCAAAGGAAAAAATCTAAGTATCATGTTCTTCATTATCTTATGATTTTGTAAACACTCATCTAGTGGATTTGCTTTGATGTAATGAAGTTTTCCTTAGTGTTTTTTTTTCATGCTTTATGAGTAATTTTTCTTACTCTCTCTTCTTGTTTGGAAATAGAGACATGAGAAGATTATGTTGTTGTTTTCATTTTAATTTTATTTTGTAATGAGTAGGATTCATGATTAGGATTTTAGGATGCATGTTAGAATGATTTTAATTATAAATGTGATGGTTTTTACTTGAACTTCATTTACATTACAATAAGGGATCGTTGTAATGTTAAAATTTGTTGCAATTGTATTAAGTTCTGAGAGGGTGGTGTAATTCTAAACAAATTGGAGCCACATCTGATTTCATGGATGAGAATGTAGTCCATGGGGTTGAATGCAAATCATAGGGAAATATACTTCGATGGGCGTAGAATTGGAGATTTTATGGTGGTAGACTAAAATCCCCAATTTGGTCCTGTTGCTTAGAAACTAAAGCGAGATGTTAGCCCTCAAAGGAGGGAGAAATGAGAGCTCTAGAGTGAGAGCCAGCATTCTCTCAGCTTAACCATGGATTTAGGGACCAAAATCTGGATTAGCCAATGTTCTTTATTCACTCGATAAACTATAAAGAATAGGATTGCTCTTATTTGGCACATACAATATTTAATGTATCTCATTCCTATACATTTTCCAAGTCACTACATAAGAATGGTAGTTTTTAATATCTCAAAATTCTCCAAACCAATTCATTCAGAAAGGGTTATCGTTAAAATTATTTTTTTCATTTAGGAGTATTTGTTCATCGTTTTGAACATAAAATTTATATTTAGGATTACTGTTAGAAAAACCACTTACATTGAACTTCCAAACTAAGGACTGATAGTAGTAGACTAGAATTAGCCTTAAGGATTTCTTACCTCGCTTCTCTGTGGGATCGATACATGGTTTTTTAAAGAAAGCCCTATATTACATGAAGTGATACATTCTTTTGCGTAGAACCTCTAGTGTGTGAATTATTATCTATATTTTATAACATTTTGATTTTTTTACTAGCCGTTAAATATAAATTGGATCAATTTTTTGGCCATTTTTTGGAAGTTAAATTACTGCATAATTTCGTGATGGGTCAAATTTTGGTCACTGATACTGAGGATTTAAATTAACATAAAACACACAAAAAAAACAATACACACCAGGGACATATCAAGATACACAAGGAATATTCTGATTGATACTCTGAATGCACATTTTAATGGATTTAATTTTATCTTATATTTATTGAGTGTTTGGAATGTTCTATTCTAATCATTTTTATGTTGTTCAACCACCCAACTTTTAACTAAGACAACAAAAATATATTATTCAATATTTTTTATTTATGTTGAGCAAAGATTATATACATCATATAGTGATAGGTAGCCCTCACATTTCTTAGTCTAAAGGGCATTACAATATAACACTGTAGGCCTTCTTGTGCGATGAAGGTAGTCTTCTCCGCATCAGGCGCGTGCATCTTGATTTTGTGATAGCTAAAGAAAGTGTCCAAGAAACTCATTACTAAATTTCTAACTGCAGAATCATCCAGTTCATTGATCCTTGATCGGGGTAGCTGTCGTCGAAGCAAGGAGAGTATAGATTTGTAAAGTATATGAACATTCTTCATTCTTTATTTGACTTCTGGTTGATGACCATATTGGAGATGTAGGACTGATATACACTTCTCAGATTTAGCCCGCCTCCTTGAGCTTCAATACTTCCTCTGAAATTGGTTTGGCAAAGTCATGGTCGAGGTTCTTATATTTTTCTTTATTAGTCAGAAGAATGAATTGATGTTGAGCCGGTAGCATGCTACATTTATCAGGATATTTGGCTTCTTAGCAACTGATTAGAAAAAAAAAACATCTCTATACTTCTAGAGAGTCCACATTAACAAGTCCATGTGCCCTGCAAAAAAAAATCTCACTAATTAAAAAAAAATGTCTAGTACTTTATGGAAAGTGAGGATCTCGATTGTAGTTTAGTCAGTTTTGACACCACCTTATCATTGGTTCTAGATGTTAAAGATTTCTTGCTCCACACTGTCAACCACCTAGAGGTAGCACGTTTGAGAGTGCTCCAGATTGCCCTGAATAGTTACTTTCTCTTTGTTGCATAGAAACTTCACTGCCATGTTGTAGGTGGAGACCATAAATCAAACGTTATTAAGCAACAAATGATCAAAATAACATTAAGTGGGTGTTGTATTAACCACCACAAAAGTCCTCAATGTTAGTGAATTTATTATCACCTTCTCTCAAGGCGGCTGATAGCTCATTTAAAACTAATTTCTCCTTTTGTTTGTTGGAAAACCTGTACAGTGGGACGATTGGTGCAATTAAGAGATCAGTTGATAGATGCAGTTTTTCAAAGGCTAATTTGAACACAATGTTCCCCAACTCTAGGTGACTGATAGCTTGATTATACCTAAGGTCTCCTTTGATTTGTTGGAAAACCCGTATAACAAGCTGATCAATTCAACAATGAAATCAATAAATAGATGCATTGTTTCAAAGGATAATTTGAACACAATGTTCCCCAAACTACTAGTATCAACAAAAATGCTGCCTTCCTGGTAATTATTTATCATCGCTATAACTACTATAACATTATTGTAAGGATTTCTCACGTGGGCCAAATCTACATTAGTAAAGATAATTGAGGGACAGGCTTTCTCTTGAAAATGAAAGCAAAATTGTAGTATTCCCCCACTCAGAACCTCTTATGGTCAACTCTTAAATCCAAGTTTCCACCTAGTATAGCTAAAACTATGTTTGCGATGTGAATAACGTTGGCTCATACAAACTCATCTAAATCATCTTTTGTAGGGGCTTTCTCTACCTTTGGGTTTACACTCTAGAGGCCACAAACTCTTTAAGCTTCCCAACTTGAACCAGTTCTTTGAATAGGCTTCAAAGGTGTCGCACTCCAACAAGTGATGAGCATGGTCCTTATGATGTTTGTAGAATTTATTAGCATTCCGGAGGAAAGCTCTGGTTCTCATCAGTGGAGCCTTCTTAAAGTAGTCCTTATCTTGAATAGCTTTTTCCAAATTTGCCATTGAAAGCCTTAGTTGAGTGGGTTTCAATGTTCCTCGATCACTAGTGGGTCAGTCATTCAATCAAGTCCATATGAAACTTTTGTTGATTGCTTTATCATTATGAGATGACAGACCTCTTTAACATTTGGGGTGAGGGCCATCCTTATCCCTCCACTCGTTATCTCACAAGCAATTTTTATCTAAGCGGTGGTTAATTTCTTGCCTTTTTGATAAGTCGGATGAACATATTCCTTTGCCATGATATGATTTTTGGCCAACTCAAGAGTTCAGAAATACTATTAGGTTTATGTAAACCCAGAAAGTATTAAAATTTTTCACTCCTTAACACTTAAGCCAGAGTCCTATGCTATCACAGGATCTAAATTTCATACTTTCGAGTGACATATGCTCGAATAATCTCATTTGGCCCCAACTTAAAATGCTACAGGGCTTGTGAGTTATTGTGGAACTTTTGGGTGCTAGCAAATACGTTGTAAACAGTTTTTTAAACATATCAAAGGAAGTGATAATTCATGTCAGGAGGACATTAAACCTCTAAAAAACCAAATCCCTCAATGTGGTATAAAACTTCATGCACTTTAACACATCAGTGACTTTGAAAAGACATATAATTGACCAAAATATGCAATGTGGTCGGTCGGATCGCTCTGAACCTTGTAGGGTTGTAGGGAAGGAGCCTCAAATTTCTCAAGGGGCTCAACATTTATGATCTGTTTGGAGCATACATTCTCTAGACAACGATATGCTTCCATTCTCCTTCCTTGTCTAATCCTTGGCATGGATCCAACATTATCTCAATATTGAGATTCTTCTACTCATTCACCCCCTATGCCATCTGGTTTCCTTGGGGTTCAAGTGCTCAAGGGTTTAGTTCAAGAGGAGCTTATGTTCTCCCCTCAAGTACAACGTAAGTAAGTTATGCCATTTGTACCACAATTCAATTTTAGAGTGTCATAATTAGTTGTTGTGAAAATTTTCTAATGGACTCCATGTTTGAGATCTCTCCCAAATGGGTTCCTTCACCATGGTACACTTCTCTTCTTGCCGACGACATGTTTCCGCACTCACCACACATTTTAGGATGTTGAATTCAAAAAATTCCTGTGAATTACATCAAAGAAATAGAGCATTAGATAGATGAGAGGAATAGAGAGAGGAAAAGAGAGAAATATAGTGTACAATAATACAAATTATTAGAGAATAAATCTAGTAGTCCCTTTTGAAGAAATGACCCCCTATTTATAACTTATAAGGGATGTTTAGTAAGTTATATATTTTTCCATGTTTTAGTAGGAAATTTATAAATATTCAATGCACATTTTCATATTGTAACTGACTCTGAAATCCATAATTGGTGTTAGCACTATTTCATATTCATAATTGCTTAAAATTAAATTACTTAAAGACCCACTGATGTTGTCATTTGGTCTTTTAACAATCGTTTAGTCGGCTAAATGATCTTTGTTGGCTAAGGGATCTTCAGTTGACCTCCTTGGGAGAAATCTTGATAGAGGCCATCTTGTCATTTAAGTGAACTTGGACCATCAGACGGATGACATATCACCATATCTGATGAACAACATTGAATAAGAGGCCTTCTAAAAGGATTAGTAAGATATCGGGGTGCCCTTTGGCTGTCTCCTTGAATAAGCTAAAAATAATTTGAGGGAGCTAGTTGTATCTATCAGTCTATTGAATTTGGTGCTTCTTGTCCAGTCATTTGGTCAGTTCATGGTTCTGTCCAAAAGGAGCGACATTTGAGGTCTACATATTTTGACTCCCAATGTAGCCTATTCAGTGAGATCCTTTGAATCTCCTCGAGATTTTGTGTGGTCATATTTTTGATGTAGAATGACATCTAATTCCTATGTCTTCAAATATTTAATACCTACTTTTTTTTTATATTTATACCACCCAAACTTTTTATATCATATAAAAAATTTTATAATTTTAAAATTTGAATAGTTGAGTACATCTTTTCATGCATAGGTAAAGCGACATTTATGTAAAAGATGATGTTAATTTGTTAGATATTTGAATACATTGGAATTGAGCGGTAAGTATGTAAGCCTTTTTAATATACACACACTCATATATATATATATATATATATATATATATATATATATATATATATATATATATATATATATATATATATA
>JXCR01119185.1:108331-144995 GCA_002079205.1 Phalaenopsis hybrid cultivar
AATATATATATATATATATATATATATATATATATATATATATATAATAATAATAATAATAATAATAATTTTAATTTCTTCACAATACACGTACTAATTATAAAGGGGAAGAATGCTTTCTTAAATCTGAACTCTTCACCACAAAAACTTCGTTTAGTTTTCGTAAATTTACTTTTGAAAGTTTAACAATTAGTTTAATTAACTGCATTTTATTTAGCATTCAATTAATTACTTTAAATTTGAATTTTGTACTGCACTTTTGTAGTTTAAATTTTAGTTTATATTATAATCATAAGAATTTACTTATAAGCATTTCCAGCTTCCATGTGAGATAGATGTCTAGGACTCCATTAGAGCCCTTTATTATTTGAGCAATACATATACTTGCATTATTTTTAGGAGATTTGACAGTTTAAATATTTTTAAAAGATAAAACTATTTTCACTAAAGTTATTTTTGTTGGGATTAGATTGCATATTTACTATATTATCTGTCATATGTATTTTGTAATATTGAAAAATATTTATAGAAATAACACACTAAATCCACCCGCATCAAGTTTTTGGTGCTGTTGCCGGGGAAGTAACATAAAGTATTAGTAAATTATTTTATAATTTAAATAATTTTACTTTAAACTAAAAAAGTGTTTGTAGATTAATTTAAATATTTTTATATTAGTGTGTTTAATTATTTTAATTGCTTATTGTATTTATTTATGCATAATGTAAGATCTGAAAATTTAGTACTTTACTATTCGGAGTTAGAAATAACTATTAAAAAATTTTAAAAATAAAAAAATGAGATAAATAAGTTTAGCAAAATGACTTGCAACTCAAGTAATGTTGGAAACGAAAAAGAACATCATTAGAGACCTTTAAGAGATTATGTTAATCTTATAACAGATGAAATTCATTTGAGTATACAAAACCCTGTTGTAGCTACCAATTCATTTGAGCTTAAACCTGCTATTATCCAAATGGTATAAAACAATCAGTTTGGTGGAACACCAACTGAAGATCCTAACTTACAACTTACTAGTTTTTTAGAATTGTGTGCTACATTTAAATATGATGGAATGTCAAACGATGCTGTCAGACTTAGACTTTTTCCGTTTTCACTAAGGGATAAAGCTAAGCTGTGGTTAAACTCGTTAGCAACTAGATCTATCAGAATTTGGGGAGAATTTTCACAAAAATTATTATCTAAATATTTCTCAACTTCAAAAATTGCTAAGCTTAGAAATGATATTGCATCTTGTTGTCAGTTTGAAAGGGAATTAATTTATGAAGCTTAGGAAAGATTTAAAGGTCTCCTTAGGAAGTGTTCACACCATGCATTGCCAGATTAGTTAATAATTCAAACTTTTTGTAATGAATTGGTTAGATCTCTTAGATCAATAATTGACACTGCTATTGGTGGATTATTAATTTCAAAGTCATTCGATGAAGCATATTCTTTAATTGAAGAGGTGGCTACTAATAATTTTTAATGACTTGAAAGGGTAAATCCAAAAAGAGTAGCTAGTATTCACGATTTTGATGCAATATCTATGTTAGCTGTCCAAATAGCTACTATATGAAAAAAGATAGATCAATATGCAATGAATTATTCTCAGACATTACCTATGCTTGAGGAAAACTCATTGGGACAAATGATAGAATTTCAATCTTCTTATGAGACTTTAAATACAATAAACAATTGTTCTAATAAACTTTATGCATATTATTATAATCCAGGTTGGAAGAATCATTCAAATTTTAGTTGGAGTAACAATAACTCTAATGTTGCAAATCTGCAATTGGGAAAACCATGCTGCGAACCTATTGAGAAACTCCAACAATCAAGGGAATCCAACTTATAAACCTTATTACCCTCCAAGTTTTAATAATTTTCAAAGTAAGGAGAAGAAGTTGTGAATAGAAAAATTAATATTGCAAATGGGAATTCAATTACAAAGTCAAGAAGCTGCAATTAGAAACATGGAAAATTAATTGGGATGTATTGCTACTGCACTTAGCAATAGACTTCGAGGAGCGTTGGCTAGTAATGTTGAAGTAAATCCTAAAGATCAGAACAAAGAGCAAATTAATGCTATTTAAGTAAGAAGTGGAAAAGAATTGGAAACTAAAGTTCAAAAAGAAGTGGAAGTTGAAGTTGAAAAAGATAAGGTGGAAAATGAAAAAAACTGGTGAAGATTTTCATGATTTTCATATTGAGTCAGAATGACTTATTAAACTAATGAAAATCACTGTAGAAAGACCACCACCTCCATTTCCTCATAGATGAAGCAAAAAAATAGAGATAACCAATTTTTCAAATTTTTAGAAATATTGAAAAAATTAACAATAAATATTCCATTTGTTGAAGCCTTGGACCAAATGCCAAGCTATATGAAGTTCATGAAGGATATACTTAAAAAGAAGAGGAAGTTTGTAGAGAATGAGACTTCATTCTGTGAGGAGTGTAGTGTTATAATTTAAAATAAGCTTTCTGAAAAACTTAGAGATCCTGGAATTTTTATTATTCCTTGTGTTATTGGCGAAAGATTTTTTAGAAAAGCTTTATGTGATTTAGGAGCCAGCATTAATCTTATGCCTTTATCAATTTTCAGATGGTTGGGTTTAGGAGATATTTCACCGAAAACTGTAACTGTTCAGTTAGCTGATTGTTTGATTACCTATCCTAAAGGAGTTGTAGAAGATGCTTTGGTAAAAGTTGATAAACTTATATTTCCTGTGGATTTTATATTATTAGATATGGAGGAAGATAAATAAATTTCTATTATTTTAGAAAGACCATTCCTTGCATTTGGAAGAGCTTTGATAGATGTGCTGAAATGAGAACTAACATGAGAGTTAGTGATCAAGAGGTTACATTTAATATTGCAAAATCAATGAGATACCCTGCAAAAGAACAAGAGATTGAATGCTTCAAAATTGATATTAACAAATATTTAAGCCATAAATATTTCACAAAGAATTTGAAGAGAAACATGAAAAAGAAAATATGAAATATGAAGATGAGCATAAAATTTAAGATGAATCTACAAAAGTGGGTAATGAAGATTTGGATTATGTTCAGGAAAAATTTGAAATGTTAGATCCTATAGATAGTAACAAGAATTTGATTTCATCTATTGAGAAACCCCCTAAACTAGAAATTAAAACACTTCCTTCACATTTAAAGTATGCATTCTTAGGAGATTTATTCAAATTACCTATTATAGCATTCTTAGAATTAACTGATACGCAAGAACAACAGTTGTTGGAAAATTTGAGATAAGAAAACCTTTGGATGGACATTAGCTGATATTAAAAGAACCAATCCTTCAATTTGTATGCATAGAATTTTCTTGGAAGATTAACATGAACCAAGGGCTGATCCTCAAAGGAGATTGAATTCTATGATGAGAGAAGTTGTCAATCAAGAGATTTTAAATTGGTTAGACGTTGGTATAATATGTCCTATTTCAGACAGTGCTTGGGTAAGTCCAATTCTCTATGTTCTAAAGAAAGGAGAAGTGATTATTGTGATGAATGATAATAATGAATTGATACCAACAAGACAAGTCGCTGGATGAAGGATCTGCATAGATTATAGAAAATTAAATTCTGCCATGAGAAAGGATCATGTTCCATTACCTTTTTTTGATAGACAGACTAGTTGGGCACAAATATTTTTGTTTTCTAGATGGATATACCAAATATCTATTGCTCTAGAGGATCAAGAGAACAACATTTACTAGTCCTTATGGAACTTCTGCTTTTCAGCGAATGCCCTTTGGATTATGTAATTCACCTACAACATGTCAAAGATGTATGACGTCAATTTGCAGTGATTTAATTGAAAAAGGGATTGAAGTCTTTTTGGAAGTTTTTTTTATATTTAGAACTTCATTTGAAATAAGTCTAAATCATTTAGAGAAAGTACTAGAAAAATGTGAAAAGACTAATCTCATATTAAACTAGGAAAAATGTCAATTTATAGTTGCAGGAGGAATTGTACTTAGGCATAAATGTTTAGAAAATGACATGGAAGTAGATCCCGCAAAAACACAGATTATGTCTAACTTACCTCCACCTACTACTGTAAAAGGAGTTATGAATTTTTTAGGACATCATGGATTTTACAGGACATATATTAAAATTTTTTCAAAAATTACTAAGACTTTATGCCAACTTTTGAAAATAGATACAAAATTTGTTTTAACCAAGATTGCCTTAAAGCCTTTGAAACTTTAAGAAAAAAATTAATCACTGATTCTATACTTGTTTCACTGGATTGGGAGAAACTTTTTGGATTAATGTGTGATGGAAGTGATTATGTAATTGGAGTTGTTTTAGGGCAGAGATATAATAAGATTTTTAAATTTATATATTATGCTAGTAAGACTCTTAATGATGCTCAAATTAATTACACTACTACTGAAAGAGAGTTATTAGCCATTATTTATGCTTTTGATAAGTTTAGGTCATATCTAATTGGAGCTAAATGTGTTGTGCATACTGACCACTTGGCTATTGAATATTTAATGTAAAAGAAGGATGCTAAACCAAGTCTAATTAGATAGGTACTTCTGACGCAAGAGTTTAATTTTGTAGTAGTCGATAGAAAATGGATTGATAATCAAATTATTGAACATCTATAAAGGTTGGAACAGGAAGAAATATTTGATTTAGAAAAAGAAATTAATGAAACTTTTCCTAAAGAACAACTTTATGATGTAAAAGGATGGTAAATACTATGGTATGCCAATATTGTGAATTATATTGTCAGGGGTATTATACCATATGAACTGACAAAAAAATAGGAAAATAAATTCATTCATGATGTAAAATCTTATTTTGAAATGACTCATATTTGTATAAACAATGCAAAGATTTAGTGATGACACGATGTGTGCCTGACAAAGAAATTCAAAAATTATCCAAAAATGTCATGATTCCGAATTTGGAGGTCATTTTGGGAATAATAAAATTATTCTTAAAATTTTGTAATATGGATTTTATTGGCCTACTCTATTTAGAGATGTTAATACATATATAAAAACATATGATTGGTGTCAGAGAGTAGGTAATATTTCAAAAAGAAATGAAATGCCTCTAAATTTTTATTTGAAAATTGAAATATTTTATGCATGGGGATTGGATTTTATGGGACCATTTATACCTTAATTTGGAAATGTGTATATATTGATTGCAGTGGATTATGTTTCAAAATGGATTGAAGTAATAATTTTACTCAAAATGGATTGAAGTAATAATTTTACCTCAATGTAATGCTCAAAGTGTTTCAAAATTTTTAATAAAAAATATTTTTACAAGATATAGAATGCAGAGAATAATCATTACCGATGGAGGATCTCATTTTAGGAATGCAATAATTGCATAAAATTGTAACTTCTTATCATCCCCATAATAGTGGTTTAGTAGAAATATCTAATCATGAAATCAAAAGAATTTTGGAAAGAAGTATGAATCCTAATAAATATGATTTGTCTTCTAGATTAGATATTGCATTATATGCATACATGACAGCTTGTAAGACACCTATAGAAATATCCTCGTATAGATTAATTTTTGGGAAGACTCGTCACTTACCAGTAGAATTAGAGCATAAAGCATATTAGGCTATTAAGGAGTTCAATTTCAATTTGAAAGATGCTGGTGAGAAAAGATTATTGCAATTGAATGAGCTTGAAGAAGTTATGAACAAATCGTACAATAATACTAGGATTTATAAGGAAAAAATGAAAGAATGACATGATCAAAAGATAATAAAAAAGAAATTTGAACATGGACAGGAAGTTTAATTATACTTAAAAGATTGAAATTATTTTCTGGAAAAATAATGTTTAGGTGGAAAGGGTCATAATTGTAAAAGTCTATCTCTGTGGAGCTGTTAATATTGAATCTAAAAAAACTAGAAGGATATTTAAAGTAAATGGACATAGACTGAAATCATATTTTGATGGTCAAAGGCTAGTTTTTAAAGAGACTGTAATGTTGGGTCACCCAGTATAAAGACTGTGAATGTCAGGCTGACGATATTAAACCAAGCGTTTTATGGGAGGTAACCCATATTTATCATTGTTTATTTTACTTTTATGTTTTTTGTTCGGAATACTATATTTATATTTATATTCATACTTTTATAGATTCCGTGTATTTCATAAACTTAAAATTGAGAAAATATTTAAAAACATCTTTATTTACCTAATTTTATGTAATATTTGAGAATTTATTGGATTGAAATTGAAATGAAAAACTTTTTGGAACTGGTGCCTGAAGCACCATATTTCAAAGAGTTGGCGCCTGAAGCACCTGAGGCATCGCGGTGATAAAATGACTTAAAACATTTTAAAAGGAAGTTTTTTTGGCAGTTTTTTTAGGGTTCGTCTCCATATAACTCCCAAAAACTGACTCCAAAGCATTTTTAAAAGGGGAAAACAAGGGAAGAGTCACTAGTTTTCAATTCCTATGACTTCCCACTCTAAGAATTCTGCAAGATTTGGAATTTTCAACCAGAGAAAGTTTGTCAGTTTCGATGCACAAAAGTTACACGATCGAGTTCTTATGAAGAAGATAATCAAAGAAAGGGGATTTGTGAATTGAGGATTCAACACATTGAATACTCGAGTGGAAGAGATTATCATGCAGAGACACTGGGAAGTGCTTTGTTATACTACTGTTGCAGTAGTTTTACACGTGATGAAAGAGTTTTGTGCAAATCTTCATGGAATCAACCAAGGAATTGTCTATGTGTGAGATAGGTTTGTACAATTCACTCCTTCAAGAATAAACAAAATGTTTATGATTGAAAGAGTTTATATTTGCCACTATGCAAATTTTACCCCTACAAGAAATAATATGAATGAACTCTATCGATACCTTAAGAATGAAGATGTAAATTGGGAAATCAGAGATGATGAAATGTAAGTTTTTCTTCATTATTGTTAAATCCTGCATCTAAGGTGTGGTATTTCTTTATTGCATCAAAATTACTCCCAACTGTGCTATTATGAAATGTATTCAAACTGGAAAACCTGTTGATATTGGAGCAATAATTCTGAAATTGCTTTTGGGTTTGATTGTCAAGGGATTTGTTACTGGACTGGGACATCCATCCATTATTTTCCTACGATGCAGTCAATCACAAGTACCATATGAAATTTGGGAAAATGTGCTTCTTCCTTGGAAGCCGAAGGACCCAGAATTTTATTGCAACTATATTGGAATGAGATATGAGAATGATATGAATGTATTGATGGATCAAGCATCCCAGAATTCATCACCTATTCAACCTTACTTCATTTTGAACACACTTTTGAAAAGGATCAAGAAGATAGAGAAAGAGGTACAAAACCTTATGCATGCAATTGAGAATATTTCTAAAATGTTGGATCATCTGAATTAAAGGTTGAAGGAACATTTTGAACATACTGGACGTATTGAAGATTGTTTAGTACGTATGTTCAAGAAGCTGTCAGCAGTATTTTTGGTTAAGGAGTTGCCCGTTGGAAGTTGTCAGGCACTGGAATCGAAATCCCGTCACTCGCTTCGTAAGTATGTTTCAATTTACATATATATTTAAGTTTAACAAAATATGAAATCAAACTGATCCCATATTTTTCATATTTTAAATGAAAGAACACTATACCTCAAACCCTATATCTATCTTGAAAGATAAACACAAGACTTGAGGGTGAGGCTCAATCAAATAAACTAAGAAATATATGACATCCGTTTGATATGCAAAACCATTTTATTTGCCGACAAATTCCCCTTTTTAATACGAAGAATTAAATAGGGTTTATATTAAACTGGATTCGGAAAAGCTTTCTATAAAGGCAAGCCCTTATAGTTAATTACATCTTACATAACTGAAGTCACCTAAGAAAACTTTCGATAGAAATCAGAGGACATTATCTTCAAGGAGTTCAAAGGAATAAGTCTTTTCAACAAGATTAGACAAAAGATGTGTGAAAGTGGAATGACTTAAATTTGGAACATTTAAATGTAGTCCAAAGGAGGAAGAACTAGGGGATGTCACTGACCTTGAGGAGAACCTCGGTGACTTCCCAAGCTATCCTATGGTTTGGCTTCAATTTTGGATATTAGAATTACTAAATGTTTCATCCTACCAATTTTATTAATTAGGGTTTATATTTTTGAGAAACGATCACACAAATGACCTGGAATATATGAGGATTTAGGTCATGACGAACGATAACCTCGGAATCCTAAAGCGGGTTAGGGCTTAAATTGTATAGCAAAGTTATACAAAAGTCTAAAGATAATTTGAGGATTTATGTTCCATAAGCAAACAGCCTCAAAGTCCTATGGATTATTATTTAAGTCTAAGGAAAGATGTGTTCTTGTAGATCCTCTTGCTGTTGAAGATGGCCGTGCTACCCACAATGCTAGCTCCAAGTTTCTCGTCGTGGCGAGTTTAAGTTTTCTAATGTGTCAAGTTATGATGTCAAATCAGATGACCCTATGATTATGGTTCTTTGAATATTATGGGGCATATTAAAGTTGATTAGAGCAACACAGGTTAGAATCCTATGGTTCCCTCATTCTGGTACCACTACTTTCTATCGGATTCACTTAGTCCAAATGAATTTACTAAAGTCAACTCAATGAGTTCCATATTTTCATTTAGACCGTGAAAAATCTCGTTAGACACCGTAGGTTACAACCTCCGAGGGATTCCCGATCATCCGATAGAGACGTCTTAATTTAGTTGCAAATGTTGTTTTGTGATGTTTGTGATTAAATTTTGAGTTGTCTTATATTTTGAATGTTGTGGCAGTGAATTTCATCTTGGTTGACTTTAGTTTTGATTTTGGTTTCACAGCTATCCTAGCAGTTTTGGTTTTCATGCAGGGTGATATCGTTGTTTAACATGCGAGTTTATAAACATAAAAGTATAGTATAGAAAATACGAGAAAAGAAAGCATTGTAAACTGTAAAAGTGCACCTAATGAGTCTTCTCGTTTGTCTACCTGAAAGGTTAGTACTTGCAAAGCATATATATATATATATATATAATTTTACAAGGATTAAAGCATGCTTATAAAAGAAGCAGAAAATATAAGTTTGAGGTGTGTCTACCAGATCCTATGTCATAACTTAGTGGGTTTAAATTTTGAGAATGATTCCATTAAGCAAATCATAATAAGTCCAGATGTCCTATAAGATTTCCAAAGGATTATGAAGAGATCTCGGATAATACCCTAGACATTTTGTAGTCCCTATAAATATCTTCAGTTCATTTTGGTCTTATCATGTTTGTTATATAGTTCATCCAATTGAAACCCTTATGCTTAGTGAATTGTGATGTTTTGATTATCTCTTAAGTGGGGTAACCATCACTTGATATCCCACTTAAGGATTATATAGGTGAAAACCTTTTGGGGGCAACTTGACTTAATTAAGTAATTTAATTAATATTATTTTTAAAATGGGCTTGTAGTATTTTGAAAGATTTTAAATTAATTATAACTTATTTTCTAAAGCCTCATTGGACAAAATTTTGATTAAGCCTAGTTCACTACTAAACCCTTCAAGGTTTAATGGGTAGATTTGCAAAAAAGGATTTTTAATATTTATATTCTTAATCCTTATCAAGAATTGTAAATTATCTCAAAACCCTTTGTTGGGGATTAAAATCAATGAGGTATAATATTCTAAAATCAAACCCCTCACCTTAATATCTTCCTATTTAATTATTCTTCCAAATTTCATTAATTTGAAAAAATTATAAACTTATCCTTTATGAGATTCAAAGTGAGGTTGGTTTCTACCACTTATCCCTTTTATGTTTCAATCATCAAGACATGTTATTTTAAGATCACTTATTACCCATTTACCCTCTTGACTAGACCTAAATATTAATTAAGCTTTAAATTCCAAAATTACACTTTTGCCCCTAAGGCCTTAACACCCTATAATTCACTAAATTAGACTCAAATGACTCTAAAATTTTATGTTACCTCACTCATGGTTTAATTAAAATATCAGAAGAGAAAATGTGATTTTTCCAAGTTTATCTAATTTTTATAATTACTTTTAATGCAAAAATAGGGATATTCAATGAAAATTTAATAGCTCCTTCAAAATGAGACTTCTATCCTTAAGAAAATTATTGAAAGTTTATCTAGGTCAGAGAATCACTTGGACAAATTTTCATGATTTTAAAGGTTTAATTTAATTATTAAAATTATTTGTTTGTTTTGAGTGTTTATTAAATATAAAATAAAATTTAAATGAAAAATTATTTTTTATATTTTTATTAAATCCCTCTAAGTCCAGGAAACCTAAAAAAAAATTTCATATTTGTTTGACTTATATTTTAATTATTAGAATTATTTTAGTGAAAAATTAAGAAAAATCTATTTTAAAGTCTTTCAAAATTAATATCTTGACTTAGAAAATTGGAAAAATTATTTTAATTGGTACTAAGTGATCAAGTAGCTAAATGTGACATTTCAGTGTGTTTTCACAATTATGCAATTTTTATGATTTTTTAATTAATTTTTAATTATTTAAAAGCTTAAAATTAACTAAAAAATGAAGTATTTATTTTTATTTAAATTTCATTTTTCCTAGGTTTCTCTAGTTATAGAGAGTTCCAAAAAACAAACTTTGTAATTTTTTGAATTGTATTTTAATTATTATAATTATTTTAATGTCAAAAATGCTATTTCACTTGATTAATCCATTTAAGTGACCAAATTAACTCCAGTTGATTTGAAATTTTTATGAGGAACTCCCCTGATATTAAATTATAGTTTGGAATGGTTTTTATGCCATTTACATTCATATTTACTCCAAATTAATTTTATTTCATTTTTTTAGGGTTGGTGATAATTAAGATTTTTTAATGTATTAAATTAAGTTTATATTTTTCTTAGGGTCCTCTGACCACATTGAACTTACCAAAATAGGTTTTTTTTATTTTTCTGATGAGTATTTTAATTATTATAATTTTTAAACCAAAACAGGGACCATTAACTTGAAAAATAGTTATCTATGCCTAAAGGTCTCCCCTAACCTTGAAAAAATCATGAAAAGAATCCTAATAACATGTGGAATAAAAGTCCCAAAGATCAAGTCATGGTGAAATATGTATGCAAATGGAAAATTAAATTAAGGAAAACACCATTTAATTAATTAAAAATAATATATGCATCAAATAAATTTGAAAATATTTCCACATTGTTTTCCTCACTTGACTGAGCAACAAAGTACTTTTATTTTATTTTTTATGATTTTTCTACACAAAGTTATGAATTTTTGTAGTTATGGGAATTAAATAAATAGAAAAAAGCTCCTAATTTCCTACTTATCTGCGTCATCCTCGTACGCGTCGAATAGATACGTGTCGTCGCGGGACTGGGCACCGCCATGTGCGTCATCTTGCCCTTTTCGAACCACGGCTCCGTTCGGAACGATCAGGACAGTCTTAGCGATACACGAAAGATCGGACGGCGCATGGTCATCATCTCCAATGAAGCCAACCCGAGAACTGTCCATTTTCAAATGCTAATATCTCCTTCATTTTTTAGTCAAGTCAAGTGTAGTTTTTTTTTAAATTACTTATCTTGACTGGGAGAACACATCTAGAGGGTTGATCAACCTTAAATAAACTCTACGAGAATGGAGAGTGAAATGAAGCTCGGTTTAGGGTTAACTTTCAATACCTTGTTCCAAGTGGGGAAGAATCAATTGGATGCTTGTGGAAGCTTCGTGGGAGTCCTAAGAGCCTAGGGATGGAGCCTCAAGTTGTGGCGAATCGCCTAGATATGATTTCGACCAAGTCCGAATTAAGGGGTTGCTCAAAGTCCACCTTAGGGTGCTCTGATGATGGGGCTTTTGTGGGGGATCTTCTTCTCTTGCTGTGGGGATGGTGTGGGTGCAATTAATTTGAATTTGGTGGAGGTTTGAGGGATGTCCTATTTTGTCCAAGGGATTGAGCTCCAAAATTGAGCTCAAGCAGTGGATTTGAGTGACTCAGGATGGTTGGCTTAAGCTCAAGAGGTCTCAAGGAAGCTTTGGAAGCAATTTTGTAGAGTCTCCCCAAGGAATTTCAAGCTCTCTCCCTTTGGCCATGGAGGGGGGTTTAAATAGAAGGGCTTGAAGAGGCCACCAGTGGCAATTGGTGGGTGTCCTAGGTTGCTTATGTGGATTCCAACAAGGTGAAAAAATCCAATTGGGATGAGACAGCTTGGATGGGTTTAATTTTGAGTTTTGGTCTAGGTGGTGCTTTTGAAATTGGGTCTTTTGGCCGCCAAGGTGGTCGACAGGCCAGGGAGGTGTCACCATCCTACTCAGGGAGGTCAGGGCTTGGTCTTGGTGAAGTCAATTAGGGTTGTCCATGTGTAAAGGTATGGAATTGAAATAGTATGGGAAAATGGTCATTTTGGGCTAAATTGGGTCAAGGCATGGTTTGGGTTGGGTTCAGCCACCAAGGTTCTTCTTGGGTTGAAGAGGATCAGATGGGTCAACTAAAGTGGTGTGGAGAAGTGCCCATCCAAAGGGATTTGTTTAATCATGGGTTTAAGTGATTCATAAAAAGGGTTAAAAACCTTTTTAAAGAGGCTTAAAAGTGTTTTGGCCTCTTTCCACTAATAGCTTGGTGATGTGGGAAGGCTCACATTGCTTACTTATGGCTTGGGAGTGGTTTCATGGCTTGCATGTGGCTTGGCTAATTTTCATGTGAGGGGATTTTTGGAATTTTGAAATATTTTGGTGGAATTTGGCATAATGCTTGATTTGGAAGAATTTGATCATGAATTTAAAAATTTAGGAATTATTTTAATTGAATGAATGATGAGGAGAAAGAATGGTCATATGGGCTTTGGACTTGGGCTTTTGAATTTGAAATTGAATTTGGGCTAATTGAATGTTGATTTTGGTTTACGAATATGTCATGATGGATTTAGCAAAGTTTCAAGTGATTTTGAATTAAATTGGTGGCCAAATTTGGTGGATTTAGGCATATGGTCAAAATTGGGCCTTTTTGATTTGAATGAAATTAGGCTTGCAATTGGATCAACTTGGGCTTGAATTTTGCTTAGAATAGAATTGAGGATGCTGAATTTTGGTTTAGAATTGAAATTGGGCAAAATTGGAGTCAATTGGGCCAAGATTGAAGTTGATTTGGGCACATCTGGGTCTTTAAAAGGCAAATTGGGGCTTTTGGTCAAATGGGGTAAAATTGGTCAAATACAGTCAAGTTGATGGTCTAAAATTGAAATTGGGAATATTTGAGATTATTTTGGAATTTTTAGGTCATGAAGGGCATTTTGGTAATTTTGGCAATTTTGGGGGATATTTTCAAAATTTGGTAATTTTGGTGAATTTTGGTCAATTTAGGTAGTGTTGAGGGGTTTGAGATGATTTCTGAAAAGATTTGGGTATGTTGGATAATTTTGGAAAAAATTAGGGTTGTAGGGGTATTTTGGTAATTTGATGATTTTGGGCCNGGAAGTCATACCCATGTGAGGACTCATTTTGAATGCTCAATATGCTGGTTCTAACCCGCTTCGCCAAAGACTAGGGGTATAGGGTCAACCATATGAGCTCTCCAAAAGGAGTCAGAAGACCAACCTAGTAAGTGAAAAAGTGTAGTGTATGCAGGTTAGCCCCACAAAAACCAGACCACCTAGGGCTAGTCTTAAGGTTTGACCATCTTATGGGGGACTCCCCTTGAGCTCCTCCATACTGACCCCACCTACTAAGTGATAGAGGTTAGGACCAATATGTGGAACTTCAAGTTGAGCAAGGAAGGGTTTAGAATTTTTACTGGTGAGGGTCCCTTTTCTAGTCCTCTAGGAATAGTCAACAGAAAATTCCTATGACTAGACCCTAAGCTACTAAAGAGGAAAAACTAGACCTCAACCAAAAATGAGGTCAACAAATGGACCCCCGATAGATGTGGTGTGTCGGGCAAGCACACCACGCATATTGGCATTGACCGACAAGATTAACAGAACCAACACAAATTTCTAAGTCAGCAAACCTAGAACGAAGAGTAGACTTAAATGAGAATTTTTTTCTTCCGGGGATTAACAAAGACTCTCCCTGGGGAAAAGAAAAGGAGATTTCAGGGATGATTGTCAGGCAAATTGACAGTCCAGGTGAGGATTAAATATATCAAAAGAGTTTTGGGTTTCAATTTGAAATTGTAGTATGGTGAAATTATGTGCGAGAACCGAATTTAGCAGAAAACACAAGTGCAGAGAAGGGAATAGGATGTCTGTGCCTACCCCAAAGAGTATATATGTGTGGGTGTAGGACATCTTGGCCTACCCCGAAGGAGCATATATGGGAATAGGACGTTTGGGCCTACCCCAAAAAATATATATGAGAATAGGACATCTGGGCCTTCCCCAAAGAGTATATATGAGAATAGGATGTTTGGGCCTTCCTCAAAGAGAATATATGAGAATAGGATGTCTGGGTCTACCCCAAAAAGTACACATGGGAATGGAACGTCTGTGCCCACCCCAAAAGGAATATACGAGAATAGGACGTCTATGCCTATCTCAAAAAGTGCACATAAGAATAGGACGTCTAGGTCTACCCCAAAAAGTATACATGGGAATCGAACGTCTGTGCCCATCCCAAATGGAATATATGAGAATAGGATGTCTATGCCTATTTCAAAAAGCACACATGGGAATAGGACGTCTGGGCCTACCCCAAAAATTACATATGGGAATGGAACGTTTGTGCCCACCCCTAAAGGGAATATACAAGAATAGGACATCTATGGCTATCTCAAAAAGTGCACATGGGAATAAGACGTATGAGCCTACCCCGAAAAGTACACATGGGAATGGAACGTCTGTGCCCACCCTAAAGGGAATATACGAGAATAGGATGTCTATGTTTATCTTAAAAAGTGCACATGGGAATAGGACTGGGCCTACCCCAAAAAGTATATATGGTAATGGAATGTCTATGTCCATCCCAAAGAGTAACTTCAAAATAGTGTATAGAGCTTGTGATGTTGAATTCATAGATATATGGCATGTGAAGATTTGACAAAAAATTGTGAGATTTTGTGCAGATCATGAAATTTCGTGGGAATGTGAAGAGATTGGTGCAGGATAAGATAGTCACACTGCACAAGCAAGGAGTAAGTAATCTCGAACTCGAGAGAAACAAACAACAAATTTTAAAATTTTATTTTCATGTTGTTTTTATCATATTTAATTATCAAAACATATTTTCAAAATATTTTAGTTTTGATTAATTTTAAAAAAGATTTTGAAGTCTTAATATCGAGCTTTCGTTGTATCGTTCTTTGTTCATATGGCTTCTCATCAATCGTACAAGAGAGGGAAATTTAAAAAAAAAAACAAGCTGAAACTTGAAAGAAATTTCATTAATCTGCTCCAAAAATGAGCTACAAACTGAGTACATGTTGAAGTATCAAAATACAATATGCTGAACATATATGAATCATCAAATACCGAATACATATCATGCACTGAATCATATCTAGTACATATATCATGTCTGCTGTGCAAAACTTGGTACAAAAAGGGTATCATGCTGATCGTCTTCGGTGTGGTGAGCTTCTAATCAAGTTGACCTACTAAGCCACGCTCCAGGATAAGAATTCCCTTCACGTGTACTTAGAGGTGCAACCCTCTCATAACTCATATGGTTGCAACTCTACCAGCTCAGGATCTGGACGGAATCCTCGTGGTATCTTATCATCCCACATTCTTCTGAAGGTTTCAAAAACTCAAGGACATTGCACTCTTGAAATGCAATGTTTAGCTAAATCAGCACCATTTCCATCTAAGACCAGCAATGATCCCAGCGGTAGTGGAATTTCAACTGACCCTCTGAATTCCCCAGGGCCAACAATGTCAATCTCTTTTTTAAAGAGTATATTACTTTTGCTGACAAAAGACACTGTGCAAAAGGGTCTAACAAAATCATGATGGACAATATGGAGAGGAATGCAACTCCCCTCATCATAAATATTGATTATGCAACTGTTCAGTATGCAGTCTGGTGGCAGTATACTCCATCGAATTAATCTTTTGACTATTCTCTTTATCACATAAGGCATCAAATCCACCTCATCATATCTTAAGGTACCAGGGGGTTCCCTTGTCTGTCTTTAGTAAAGTTGCAGCAACATCTACATTGAATAGTTATTCTTCCTTTCCAGCTTATCCATTTTCACGGTTCCGCATATGTTCTTGGTCTCAGTAGACCAGCTCCGCCTTTGGCTTGCAGATCAAACACACAGGCCAAAATCCTTTTCTCATCATTCTCTGAGAAGACTCTAGTATATAGCGCCAAGCCTTCCAATATATTGACTATTTAACCTCGAATTTCTTCATAGAATTCAAATTCTCTTGTTTAACCCTGCACATTCTCTCCATCTCAACTATAGGAATATCATCAAATTGTCGGGGCGGTGCTAGCCTCCTTGTTTCAACCTCTTCAACAACCAGTATATGTTCTTATCTGCAGGCAGTGGAATATATGAATCGACGTCTGTATGTGCTGCCTTGTGTCTTTCCACTCTAACGGTCGCGAACTCCTGCGCTGAACTGTAGCAGTCTAAGTGTAGAATATTGCATCATGGGCATTCTACGAATGCTCATCCAGTGGATGCTCCTGTGGGAAGCTCTACATTTCACATCGGACAACCCTTATAGGACTCATGGGGTATCTCCGTATGCATCGGCTCTGCGGCTGACTCCAGCTCATCCTATGTATTTGGCAGATTAGAAGAGGTTTCTTTTGTAGGTGGTTCATAAGTCCTTCCTTAAGGAATTGGGGTAAGTAATCTAGTTGCTTCTTTTTGTTTTCTCCTTTCTTCTTGTTTAAAGGCTCTATGCTTGCGGCGGTTAGCGGTGCGACGCTGCGTTCTTCGAAGTGGTGCGTCAGGCACACTATCCTCATTGGCATCTATTAAATTCTCCATTGGTGCAGTTATCAAGGATTGTAGCCGACTAGTCCCTTCCATTTGTTGAGTGATCATCTTTTTTATCTTTCGTGAGGATTCATCTTCAGCTCTAATTTTCAGTAGAGACGGCAATCCTTCTTTTTCCCGTCGGCTGACAACGTCCATCAGGGGGCCTCCATAATTTGTATCAACCTGACCAAAGTCAAAATCAAGGTCTATGACACTGCCCTGAGCAGCGCTTTTTTTTATCCAGTGCGAGTTTTAAGCCACTTGAAGGAAAAGATCAACTTACGCTCCGACATTTCTTCTGCATAAGACATAAAAAACATCAACGCACTGACATCCAGTATGAACAAGAAAAAAAACAAAGCATCAACAATATTGATAATTTGAAAATTTTATTTATTCACTTTTATTTAATTTAGTTAGATTTAGAAAACAAAAAAACAAAATGAGCAATTTCAAAAAAAAATTTATTTTATTAAGGTTAATTTATTAAAAACTTTTGGACCCAATCACATACATTTGGCCTAGTAAATAACCCCAGAACAATCAAAATTTCAAAAAGCAAATGTTGATTTCAAGCGTCATCATGTCGGGTAGTATATCTTCAAGTAGCGGTTGTTGACCGGCAACATAGGTCTTTCGCCTAGAAATCCACTAGCTAGTAATATCCTTCTAAGTAAAGTTATTTTATGAAAAATGGTCCCTCCCAAGTTGGTTCAAATTTTCCACCTATTTTATGGTGTGTAAGAATAGAACTTTTGAGAGTTAGAATGAGGTCACCGACTTTAAACGTCCTTCGGGTGGACCAATTTGTCGTGTGCTTGCACCATCCTTGCTTGGTAGAGCTCCAAGTGTTGTTGTGCTTCTAGCAGTTTTCTCTCAAGACTTTCCAATTCTTCAAGTTTGAGTTTTGCATTTTCTTCTACTGTGATTTGGTTGCCGATGACGACTCTAAGAGACGGCGTTTGAACTTCTAGCGGTAGTACGGCCTCGGGCCCGTACAAAAGTGCGTAGAGTGTACATCGAGTGGGAGTTCTGAACATTGTCCAGTAGGCTCACAAAGCTTCTAATAGTCTGTTATGACAATCTCTCTTATTTTCATCTAATGTCTTCTTCAAAATCTGTACCAATTTTTTTTAAAGCCTCAGCTAAGCCATTTGCTCTGGGATAGTAAATTGTTGAGTATCTTCAATCTATCCCATGTCGTTTGATGAAGTTGTTGATTTTTGTGCTCTTGAAGGTTGTCCCATTATCGAAAATCACTCTATGTGGAACACCAAAATGATAAACAATGTTGGTTTTGAAAAATTGAAGGACGTGCTGTGATGTAACCTCTCATAACGACACTGCCTCTGCCCACATGGAAAAGTAGTCAGTAGCGGCAAAAATAAACTTGTGTCCCTTAGAGGATGGAGGGTCTATTGGACCTATTATGTCCATACGCCAACACTCGAATGACCATGAGGCAACAGTTGGGTGTAGCACATTTAGAGGTTGGTGTAGGACCACCTAATGCACTTGGAAAAGGTGACACCTCCTAGTTGTATCCATACAATTGAATATCATTACTGACCAATAATATCCGAGCCTTTTAATCTTCATTTTTATCTTTGGCCCTGACTAATGAGCACCACACAATCCGGCATGTACTTCCGTGACGATATTCTGTGCTTCTGCTCTGCTCAGACATCGCAACCACATCTGATCAAATGACCTCCTTTAGAGAACATCTCCCACTAGGGCGTATGACATAGCCTTTCTTGTGATATGATATGTCTCAGACTTATCTTCTGGCATCTTTCCAATTTGCAAATATTCTATTAATGGCTTATGACAATCTTCATTGACATCAGCAACTATAATCATCACTCCTTCCTTTTCGAGCTTAGGTATATTGTCGAGGTTGATTTGAGACAAGGCTCATCTTCCTTATACTTCAATATCAATGGAATCTTTTGGTGGACACACAGATTCCTTAGCAAGTTTTGCTAGAGCATCGACATGTGTGTTATCTTCCCGAGGAATCTGGTATATAGTCACATTAGAAATCTGCTCTAATAGCTTCATCGCATACTGATGATATTCTGCTAATCTTGGTTTCAGAATCTTGTATTGTCCAGAAACTTGTTGAATGATAATTTGAGAGTCACCATAGATGCAAATATCCGTTGTATCCATTAAGATTACTAATTCCAACCCGGTGATCAACGCTTCATATTCTTCTTCGTTATTTGCACATTGCTCTATCAAGTGATAGGAGAATCTTAACATACCCTTATCTAGCGTGATAAAAATCAGACCAATCCCTGCTTTTCCTGGTATAACTATTGCTGATCCTTTATCTTTATTTGCTGAAGAAGCTTTATTGAAATACATCTCCCAATGTTTGACCTTGGAGGGTTCTATTTGCAGTATCTGCTCGTTTGGCAGTTCATCGTTGAGTGGGGACCCAGGTGAAAGTGGGTATGCATCGAGAAAATCTGCTAAAATATGTCCCTTGATAGCACAGAGGGGAGCAAAAGTTATATTGATTGCAATAAAACCATTGACCATATAGCTAGATGTCAGGAAAGTATTGGTCGGGTCATCAAATATTGCAACAGATTAAATTTTTTAATGAGCGTAATTTTATGAGAAAGCATGTGATGCCTAAGCTTTTCGGCGAAAAAAATTAAAGCTAGATAATGCTTCTTGATAAGCGGGTACTTTATCTCTGTCGGTATTAAACGACGACTCAATTAGTAGAGTGCATTTTCTTTACCCTCATCATTGACTTGGGCTAATAGGGCTATGAGAGAGTCGTCTAAAGCCGCCATATAAAGTATCAATGGTTTTCCTGGGATAGGGGCTTCCAAAACAGGAGGTGTCATTAAGTATCGTTTAACATCCTCGAAGGCCCACTGACATGTCTCTTCCCAAACGAATTTGGAGTCCTTTTTAATTAATGTCGAGAAGGGCTGACACCTACCTGAGAGATTAGAAATAAAGCTTCTCAGGTATGCCAACTTCCATTGGAATGATCGTAGTTGTTTCAAAGTTTTGGGAGAAGGCATTCCCAAGATAGCATTAATCTTATCCGGGTTAATCTCGATTCCCTATGACGAAAAATGAATCCTAGAAATTCTTCAGAGGTAATGCTGAAGGCGCACATTAAGGGATTTATCTTATGATTATATTGTCGTAATCGTTCAAACACGATCCTAAAATTGTATAAATTGTCTATTTTCTATTTACTTTTGATGACCAAATTATCCACATAGCACTCCACTTAGTTGTAAATGAGGTCGTAAAAAATCTTCGTCATTACAAGTTGATATGTTGCTCCGACATTCTTTAATCTAAACGACATCAGTGTGCAACAAAAAATCCCAATTAGTGTTCTAAAAGTTGTAAGTACTGCATCTTCTAGTGCCATCTTTATCTGCTTGTATCTTGAAGATCGATCCATAAAGGATAAAATTTCATGTGTCGAAGCGATGTCCACCATTAATTCTGGTATTGCTAATGAAAACTCATCTTTTAGACATGCTTTATTCAAATTCCTGAAGTTGACACATACACGAATTTTTCCATTTTTCTTCTTAACTGGTCAACATTGGTTAACAATATGGGGTATTGCTCTTCTCTTACAAAGTTAGCGTCTATTAATTTCTTCACCTCGACAATGACTTGTTGCTCTATTTCAAGGCACATCCTTCTAAGAGCTTATTTCACTGAGGACATATCTTTGTCTACCCCAAGTCTATGCAATGCAACCTCTGCTGATAGCCCCGACATTTCATCGTAACTCCATGCAAAGCAATCTTTAAATTTTGATAATAACTTTATCAGCTCTATGGATTCTCCCTCGCCGAGTAAGGAACTTATAAAGGTTGGTCAGGGCTGCTCCTCAGTCCCAAGGTTGATTTCTTTTAATTCATCGACTGTTGATTTAATTTCTTCTTCAAATTCTGGTGGAGCATCATCTATTATTTGTTCTTAAGATTCTTTCTCTACATCAAGGCAATCCTCTTCTAATCTGTTAATAACAACCATGCAAAATTTCAAATCATCAACTAGTCATACAGTACCAAATCTGAGACCCTGTTTCAAATTAAGAGTTCAACTTTTAACATTCCATATATTTTCAAAAAGTTACAGTTTATCTTTTGGCATTTGCTTCGGCACATACCCCTGTTTAATCAATTTTTGTACACAAGGAGAAAACTAACCAAAAGACAATTCCATTAATTCATTAGAATCATCATCCAAATTTACATGATTTTCAGAACTAGTAGAAGAAGAAGCACTGTAAAACTTGATCGATTGCAAACCATCACTACGGACTTCCTCAACCTCTAAACTCTCAACCTTTTGAGGGTAGATCGGAGTAAGTGTCATGGCATTTACATAGTGGTTGATCTGATCATACATCAACTCATATTCATCTTTTTCCATGTCTTCCAAGGAGATTTCGTACTGAGGCTTCTTTTATTTTATCATCATCATTTCTTCCTTGGAATTTTCTTCATCAAAACTTTCTTCTATATCGATGTTGATGATTGGCCTAATCTGTTTGACAATCGTATTGGTTCTTCCTCCTCCACGTCCCCAGCCTCGGTCTCGGGTGTATGGGCTAAGAGAACCTCTACCACCTTGTTGTGAAGAGGTGATAGTAGATTGTCGCATCGGAGTTGAATGATCTCTTCTTTGTGATCTTTCCAAAGCTTGCATTTCATTTGATACAACTTCATGAGAAAAGACTGTTTTCTTTGGAGGCGCGTAATAGGTGGTGTCTTCAGGAATGCCTACTTCATGTATTGAAAATGGTTATAAATCCCTTTAATACAATGTTCTTGTCTTCTTTGAAATATTTGATGCATTGATGTAAGATTGAAGGAACCATATTATGCTTGTGAATCCACGGTCTTCCAAGTAGAGCATTGAAAGAAGTCTCTACATTGATGATATGGAATTTTGCAGTTGTTACTAGTTCTCCGACTTGCAGAAGTCTCCTTAACATCATTTTGTCGGCTGTAAGCTCCTGAGCCTCTATGTCCAAATATGCTAATGTCCGTAGACTCATTAAGTTTAGTGATACTCCCCGATCTACTAGGACTCTAGACAATACAAATCTGCCAATATTAACAGAGATGTAGAGCTGTCGATTATGGCCGGTGGTACTGAGAAACAAGTCTTCATCCATGAATGTTATCTCAGGTTGTTCTTTTAACGAACAAACTTCATCTGAAGATGTGCTAGCCAACTGCGCCAAAAAAATCTCTAGGTCGAGTAAGGCTGTAACCAGAGATTCTCTCATCTCCTTCGATAGGATTAGATCGTCGTAAATGCTTAATTTGGCCGGCAACCTCCTAAGATGAGCTAGCATGTTATAATCAACTTTGTATAATCCTCCAATTTTCACTTGGTTATGCGGCTCTTCCACTGGCGGAGGTGGAAGTAGCTCTTCTCGAGTGACTATTTGTTTTCCTTTACCTATTGGAGCTGATCTCGAGGGTAATACTTTCCCGCTCCTTAGATTTACTTATGTAATTTCTTCTTCCTAAGAAGCTGTAGGAAAAACTTCTGGTATTCTTTCTTCATCGGAGAGATCCAAGTTGATGGTAAGTGGTGTAACGTGACATTCGAGGACTGGCTCCTCACTCCCGGTTCTATCATAACCAGTATTATCAATTTCTTCTTCATTCTCATTAACGGATTTATCGGACTCAAGTAAGATTTGAGGATCAATTTGGGAATCGAGATTGCAATTAGATTGAATAAAGTCAATTACATTATCATTAGAAACAACCAAAACATAGCCAAAATCATAGTCATTATATTCATAATACCCCGGTGGGGCAAAAAGATAATCATACATGGTCAGGGGTTCAATGATTTTCTTCCCCGAATTTGAGATAACTAATCTAACAAAGGCAGCCCTTATCCTACCCTCTGCGCTATCATTCTTAACAACGTCGCTCTTTTCCTTCTCTTTCGGTTGTGGTCACTTCTCTAGCAAAATCTCTAACTTGGGCTGAGCAGGTTGTAGACTCCGAACGGCTACTTGAGCTGAAGCAGTCTGAATCTGATCCAGTATTTTCTTGGATGACTTGCTCCAAACTGTGCTCCATCCATCTTTATTTTCATATGGATCTATCGGAACAATGGGCTCAGCCAAAATCCTATTAACAGAACCTTTCTCCTGTTCTTTCAAATATTCCTTTGGGATTGTTATGTTTCCTTCTTTATAGTTCCTCTCAAGCCAATCTTTGAAGATGAAACAACCTTCTATTGTATGCCCCAAAATTCTATGGTAGAGACAAAAATTGGGACTATCTTTCCTATCGACCTCTTCAGGCTTCTTTGATTTTGGCAACCTGAACTCTGGCTTCTTCATCAAGTTTCTAAACATCTTCAACACAGCCTCATCTTTAAAGGAATATTGTCTTCTCCTTTTTTCTGAAAGAGTCAGACCCGTTCTACCTTCCGCCTGGTATGATCCTCCATGGTATGGCTATTGGCTAGACTGTCCATATTGTTGTACTTGTTACTAAAGAGGAAAAACTACTATGGCTAGACCCTAAGCTACTAAAGAGGAAAAACTAGACCTCAACCAAAAATGAGGTCAACATAAACATGCTTGGATTATGGAAGATTCAACTGATGAATTTCCTTATCGACCTTTCTACAAGTTGTACGTGCACTACCAATCCATGGGAGATATCCAGGAGGACAAGAGCGAAGAAAATATTTGAATTTACTTTATGCAGGGAACACTTATTTTATACTGCTTGCTTATGTTATTATTTTGTATTGGATTACATTTACTTTATTTTTTAACTCTATTTATGTTTGTGTTTGGTATTTTAATGTTTATATTTCAGTGTTAGGATGTTTGGTTTGCTTTAGACGCTGAATTAAAGTTTTTTGGCTTGAAAATTATTAGTTTGTGATAGCGTGAATTATATATATATATAAGTGAGTTTTGTGTTATTTGTGAAAGTTTTGTGTTAAAAAATTGTTTAATTATGAGTATAAATGTTTATTTGAGTTAATTAGAGGTTGACGTAGAGCGGTACGCAGCAGATTTCCTCAGAAAATGAAATTTGAAAAATTTAGGTGTTGGTGCATGAGGCGTCAAATTCTCGAAAACACCCAGTTTGCCTAAAAATCATGAAACCGCACTGTAAAACTCCATTTTTACTGCTTGGTTCATCTCCTGCCTCTAAACCATGACCTAAGGCTCCACGTTGTGATTATTTGAGAAGATTTTGATGGCTAAAGATCTTAAATTTCATCTTCTCTTGGTAAGAGCTTCACTTTAACCGAGAATTTTTTTATTTTCACCATTGATTTTTCCTACATTATGGGAGATCTAAAATTTGGGATTTTTGATGAAAAAGCTTTAAGAAAACCCATGGTGAAAATTTTTTTACCAAATAATCTTACTTGCATAGCTAGATTTTTTATTTTGTAATTTATTTGGATTTTACTTGGATTTTCATAGATATTCAAATGGCTCCATGAGTAAAAAGAGGAAAGCCGACAAGAGATTTTGATTCAAGGATATTTGTCAATTTCAAATCCCAACACTATTATAATACTCAAATGGAATCCAAAAAGTTGATCCAGGAACGGGCATTTGCTAGCCCGGGTGATGAGATCGATAGGTTGATTGTCGCCAAAAATTAGGAGAGGTTCTGTTACTTCACTCTAGTAGCTATTGTGCCTATGATCCGAGAGTTCTATGCCAACTTGAGATTCATCACTGATGATCACATCCTGGTGAGAGGTAAGCAAGTTGAGTTTTCAAGAGAAATGATCAATGTTTTTTATGGGTTGAGGAATGTACTCCATTGCAAATACACTGCATTTATGATGAATGATTCATCACTAGATGAAGTGATTGCCTTTCTGACTGATGGAAGAGGAGAATAAAGTTAAGAATAATAATAAAGTTAACTTCTCTGCTTTCATGATGACTTTTCAGTCAAAGGTATCACATTAATTCATCTTAGCTAATTTTTTGCCAACAAATCATCTGAGCGAAGTAATGAAGGATAGAGCTCTGCTAAACTTCTGCATTCAGAAAATGAAGGTAGTAGATGTTGTTTCTCTTATAGTTCATCATGCTCGGAGTATAGCCAATAGTGCTACAACTAGTGGTTTGGGTTGCCCTGCCTTAATTTTTACTTTATGTGAGCAATCAAGAGTAGAATCCCATAGAAATGAAGAAAAGTTGTAGCCACAAAATCATATTGGGAAGCATACAGTTCAAAGATTTGAATTATTTGTTAAGTGTAAAAGTGGAGGTAATGATAGACTCTCAACATCAGCTGCAGGGGCATCTACTTTGTGCTCTGCTTGGCTTGAAAATCTTATGGAGCAGATTATGATTCAATAAATAGATATAGTAAATATGTAGAATAGGATTGGAGGAATTGAAGCAAGAAATGCTTGTAATTATGAATATAAGCAGAGAAGAGTTCAACATGATATAACTTATGAGGAAGCTATGGTTAGATATCTTAGGGGTGAATATAATGTTGAATTTCCAACTTGCCCCAGCTTCACTCCATATACTCCAGATCATGATGAAGAAGAAGAAGAAAAAGATGATGATGATGATGATGAGGAAGATGATGAAGATTGAAATTTTTAGGTGTTTAGTTTGTTTATTTGTTTGTTTGTTTGATATTTTAATTGTTTGTAATTTTTTTTATTTAAAATTTCTGTAGTAAGAAGTGTCATTTTAATATTGTAATGTGGACCTAATTTGTAATAGTAACTGTAGATTTTTTTTTTACTTTTTCTGCATTTTTTGTATTTTTCAGTTTTTGTTTATGTTTTTAATTTTCAACAAATCCTTTAAAATATATTATGTTTCATTTAATATTTTAAAGCCTGTATGTGTTTTTAAAGTTAATATCTGCAATATATCAGAGCCCAGTGTCATACTCAGAAATCCTCTACAAGTTAGCTTTTATTTTCATGCATTTACTGTTTTCTTTCACCTACAAAATTTTGAACTAAACATTTTTCAATTACTTAAAAATTTAAGTTTGGGGGAAAGAAATTTTTTCTTGTAAAAAGAAGTAAGCTAAATTTTATTTGTCCTCAATTAACCATATTTTAAAAATTAATTTAACATGACCTAGGATATTAAGATTTAAATTTAAATGACTATACTTATGTTTGTAAATATTATGGTAAATTTAGGTAAAAATTTTTAATAATGAAGGTTAATTCCAACGTTAAAGATATTTGGTATGATAAGATAAATCTATGTTTTTCTATTTAAAGTAAAGGAATTTATATTTTTGAAATATTAATAATTTTAGAGTTTCATGTAAGAAGAAAAGAATGAGACTTTATGAAAAATCATAAAACTAATATGAATTTATAAACTGAAGAAAGGTAAGGAGTTTTAACTTTTAAAAGAGAATAGAGAAGTTCAAAATCATTAAAGGCTATCCAGATATAGTAATTCTCACTTAAAAAAGAAAAAAAGGATTGAAAATGTCTTAAAAGATTGAAAAAAAAAGAAAAGTAAAAAGGTGTGAGGAGATGCCTAATAAAAAATTAGCTTCACTTGAATCAACTTAAGGAAAAGGTTTTATTACATTTTATAAACTTTTATTAGAATATTAGCACCATTACTAGTAAAGTTTTCATGAAATTCTTTTTCATATAAATGTTCTAAGTATCATTGATATGATAAATTACAATTCTTCTTGAAATTAATAGAGATTCAAAAATCTTAGATTTAATTACTCTGTATTCTTAAATTTAGAATTTGAATCTAAGTTATTAAAAGTTTTTCTTGATGTTTATTTTCTTATTTATGAAAATAAAGTATAGAAGTTTTTAAGTTAATCTCTATCCTAAGTCATATGCTTTTATGTAGTAAAATTGACACTTGAGGACAAGTAACTTTTAAGTTTGGGGGACTTTTATACACCGAAATAATATGTTGTTTCAAGTATACATTTTCTGTTTATTTTTGGCGATATTGCACTTTAAAGATGGGTATTTTTATGTTTTTATTGTAGGTATATCAACTTTAGGTATTTTGAACAAAAATAGCAAAAAGGATGAAATTTGGAGCCAAAACAGCGAATTTTCATATTTTTGCACCTGAAGCGCTACTTTACAGACGGCTTAAGTGCCAGAATTGGTGCTTGAAGTGCCATTTTACAAAGAGCTGAAGCCTGAAGAGCCAGATTTGGTGTTTGAAGTGCCAAAACCCAGAACAACGCGGTCTTAAGCAAAATGGCTCCTGAATTTTGAAAGAAACACTTTTTCTAAACACCTCATGGAGTGATTCAATGCATCTAGACACTTTGGAAGGTTCTTTAAGGGATATGTCTCTTGGATCAATGGACATGTCTTTTAAATCAAAAGGGTTGACTTTTGGATAAAATTTTGGAGGGAATTTTTAATTCCTTTTGGATGGAGGCAACCACTAATGAAAGAGAGTGAGGTCAAGGGCTTGAAGAGAGAGGCGTGTGAGGGATTTTTGAAGGAGGCAAGCAAGAGAAAGAGAGAGAGAGAGAGTTAAGGGATTGGGGATTTCCTTCAAGGATTGTAAGATGAGAGGGAAGGTGAGAATTTCTTTTTCATTACACTTTTGAGAGAGAATTGAGAGTGCTTGTAAAGAGGGAAAGTGCTTGAAGAGAACGTCCAGAGATTTGCTTGGGAAGGATTGTGAGATAAGTTTTGTGTTTTATTTCTTTGTTTGGTAAACTCATTTTCACATATGAAATCCATGTTTTGTTGTTTCCTTCTCATGAATTCTGAGTAGTCTTTATTATCCTTCTCCCTACTTTGAGATATGGTTTTTTAAAGAATTAATTTTATTTTATATGGTTTTAAATGTGAAAATTTTTTGATGATTTGAACTCCGATCTTCATTTAGTTTTCGATCTGACCAATTAAAATGTTAAAATTTGTTGAGAAACATATGTTTCAAAAGGGCTATGATTTCTACAACATGGTGAAAGTCATGTTTAATTCCATGGGAGAGGATGTCATCCATGGGGTTGAGTGCAAATAAATAGGGAAATATACTTTGTTGGAAGCAGAATTGGAGATTTTTAGGTGATAGATTAAAATTCTCAATTTGGCCCAGTTGATTGGAAACTAATGCAAGATTGTTAGCCCTCAGGTGAGGGAGTAGTGGGAGCTCTAGAGTGGGTATCCTCCCAGCCTAGCCACAAAATTAGGGACCAAACTCAGGATTAGTCAATGTTCTTTATGCACTTGGAAGAGGGTAAAGAATAAGATTGCTCCTATTTGACACAAAACAATTCATATATATATTTTTTCAAATGATTTTAATTTCTTCATAATCCATTTACTCATTGTAAAGGAGAAGGATGTTTTCTTAAATTTGAACTCTTCACCACAACAAACTTTGTTTAGTTTTCATAAATTTAGTTTTGAAGGTTTAACAATTAGTTTAATTAACTACATTTTATTTAGCATTCAATCAATTATTTTAGATTTGAATTTTGTACTGCACTTTTGTAGTTTAAATTGTAGTTTACATTATAATCATAAGAATTTACTTACAAGCATTTCCAACTTCCTTGTGGGATCGATATATAGGACTTGTTAGTGCCCTTTATTACTTGAGCGATACGTATACTTGCATTATTTTTAGGGAATTTGACAATTTAAATATTTTTAAAAGATAATACTACTTTCATTAAAGTTATTTTTGTTGGAATTAAATTGCATTTTTAGTATTGTATCTGTCGTGTGTATTTTGTAATATTAAAAAATATTTGCAAAAATAACACACTAAATTTGCCTGCATCATCCATCCAACATTTGATCTAGAAAGCATAGTAGAAAATGATATTTCATAGTAGAAAGATTTAATTTTCTATAATCAATGCATATTCACTACTCTCTGACTTGTTTTGTTGGTATCAACCCATTCAGTTCATTCATAATCAAAATCAGTCCTCCTTTCTTAGGATTGTAGTGAATCAGACTAACCCATGCACTATTGAAATAGGGTAGATAATTCCAGCATCTAACCACTTTAAAATCTTTTTCTTAACAACTTCTTTCATAATAAGATTTAATCTCTTTTGAGAATCAGTCTTGGGTTTGTAGTTCTCTTCCATATGAATTCTATGCATAAAATTTGAAGGACTAGTTCCTTTAATATCAACAATTTTCTATTCAAAGACTTTCTAATAATTCTTCAAAGTTTTCATTAAACTCATTTCTTCTTCTCTAGTTAATTTTGAGGAAATTATAACAAGTAATGTTGAGGAATACTTTAAATGCTCAGGAAGTAACTTCAACTCAAGCTCAGGAGATTTTTCAATGGATGGACAAAAAGATTTATCTTTTTCTGTCATGTCCAAAACTTCAAAACTTTCTCGAACATAATTTGAATCTTTCTTGTAAAAACCTTCAAATTGATCTAATTCCACTTCTTGCTCGTGTTTCAACTCTTTCATTTCAGATTTCTCTTCATAAGTTATTTTGAAATGACATTCACTCAAATATCTTATCACATACATTTTGTAACATTCATCATCTTTACCTTTTGCAGGGTATTTCATTGATTTGTAAATTATAAACAAAACTTTTTTATCATTGACACGCATAGTTAATTCCTCTTTCTACACATCTAGCATTGCTCTTATTATAGCTAGTAAAGATCTCCCCAAAATGATAGGTATCTCCTTATCTTCCTCCATATCCAGCACAGTGAAATCAACAAAAAAGACAAATCGATCCACTTTCACTAAGACATCTTATATAACTCCTTTAGGATATGTTATTGAACGATCTGCTAACTTTAGAGTTACAGTAGTAGGGGATATTTCTTCTAATCCCAACATTTTAAATATTGATAATGGAATAAGGTTAATGCTTGCACCTAAATCACATAAAGCTTTTTCATAAAATTTGTCTCTTATTACACATAGAATTGTGAAGCTACCAGGATCTTTAAGCTTTTCAGGAAGCTTTTTCTGAATTATAGCACCCCACTCCTCATTAATTGCAATAGTCTCGTTATCTTTGAAATTTCTTTTCTTGTTAAGAATACCCTTCACAAACTTTGCATAGCTTGACATTTGTTCTAAGGCTTCAATAAATTGAATATTAATTATAAGCTTCTTAAAGATTTCCAAAATTTTTGAAACTTGTTTATCCAACTTTTATTGATGAAGTCTCTAAGGAAATGGAGGTGGTGGTTCTTTCAGGTCAATTTTAAGTGGAGAAACAGGTCTCTCTAAACCTTTCGGAGTGTCCTCTTCAGGCTCTTCAATTTCTTTTCTCTCTACTTCAGTCTTTTTTTGAACTTTACCTTCCAATTTTCTTCTGCGTCTAAGTTGAACGGCTTTTACTTGCTCTTTATCCTAGTCTTTTTGATTTACTTCTGTATTACTAGGAAGTGTTCCTTGGGATCGATTACTTAAAAAATTTGCTATTTGTCCTAATTGATTATCAATATTTCTAATTGTAACTCCTTGACTTTGTAACCGATTTCCCATTTGTAGCACCACTTCTTCTATATACAACTTTTTCTCCTTGAATTGTGGATTATTATTAAAACCTGGAGGATAAGTAGGTCTATAATTCCTATTCCCTTTGTTGTTCTAGTTTCCCAATGTGTTTACTTAGTTGTTTCCTCATTGCTGATTATTGTCACCCGAAGTACTATTCCAGTTAAAGTTATGATGGTTCTTCCAACCCGGGTTATAATAGTTTAAATATGAGTTCATCTGCTTGTTGTTTATGACATTCAAAGTTTCTAATGATGCTTGACAATCTATTATTTTGCATAATTAATTCTCTTCAATCATTGCAAATGGTTGAGAAAAATTCAGTCCAATTTGATCTAACTTCCTTGAAATCGCAACAACTTGATTTGATAACATTGTAAAAGCATTAGATTCATGAATATTGGCTACTTTCTTAGGATTTACCCTTTCATAAGGCCATTGAAAATTATTAGTAGTCATCTCTTCAATTAAAGCATAAGCATCATAAAATGCTTTTGATATCGATGAACCACCACCAACAACATCGATAATAGATCTAAGAGATCCAACTAATACATTGTAAAAGGTTTGAACTATTAACCAATATGGTATAACATGGTGTGGAAACTTTTTCAGTAGTTCTTTAAATCATTCACATGCTTCGTAAAAAGATTTCCCTTCAAACTGACAAAAAGATGTAAAATCAATTCTAAACTTCACAATTTTTTTATGGTAGAAAATATTTAGCAAGGAATTTTTGTGCTAAATCACCCTAAGTTCTGATAGATCTAGGTACTAATGAATGTAACCATATATTAGTTTTATCCCTTAGTGAGAAAGGAAAAATTTTAAGTATTGTAAAATCATCTGATACGCCATCATATTTAAATATAGCACACAATTCTAGAAAATTGACAAGATGTAAATTTGGATCTTCAGTTGGTGCTCCCCCAAACTGATTATTTGATATCATTTGGATAATAACAAGTTTAAGTTCAAATGAATTAGCCACTACAACAGGTTTTTGAATAATACTATGAAGTTCTTCCACCGCAGGATTTGCATAATCTCTTAAAGGTCTAAGCTCTTGATTTATTTGAGCATTTTGATTATTTTGATTTGTCATTTCTTGAAATTTTTTATTTTTTAAGTAATTTTTAGTTTTTTAAATTTTCTAATTTTTCTTTTTATTTTATAATCATAGGACAATAGTCCTGTAGAACCTGAACTACACATACATTACTACGAAATAACATAAAAAAAACACACACAAACAAGAACTTTATTATAAAAATAACACTACAATATTCCTATAATAAATCTAAAAGTTTAAATAAGACTTTATAAAAATAAAAATTAACTTTCTAAAAATTTCTTCAAAACATTTGTATGTTTGTCCCCGACAACAGTGCCAAAAACTTGATTTCGACTTTTATATGTCAATGCGATGTATGCGATTATATTCTTAATTTTTCCTTATTTATAATTCTTACTAGGCAATGAATGCCAAAAACTTGATCACCAGCAACTAGGTAAAATCTTGACTTCGAAGTAAATAAGAATACAATTATTATATTTAAATATGGGAAACTACACAAGTATACATATCGTTATCAAGTAATATATGACTTTTTGATTAAATCCCAAATATCGAACCCACATTGACAATATACAATATGCAAATAAAATCATTAGATAACAAATTCTACTTAGCAAAATATTCTTACTTAAATATAAGAGGCTATAATAGGAATGAAAATTTGATTCTTTTCATAATTTTTAATTTATGAAAATAAAGTAAGCAACTAATTAACTTAACTAAATATTCGCAAGATGAAATCTATATAAATAAAATTTATTTTTATTTATCATGAATCAGTAATAAGTATTAAAATTCTGTTGTGGAAGTATGTTAAACGTGTTGTGCCAAATAGGAATAATTATATTCTTTATCTATATTAGAGATGTTATAAATAACATTGGATAATCTATAGTTTGAATATTCTTGAAGACCGGTTAGGTAAGGAAGATATTAGCTCTCACTCTAGAGTTCCCACTTCTCCCTCCACCTGGGGGCTAACATCTCGTATCAAAACCTAAAACTATAAATTGAATTAAGGGTTTTAGTCTGTCACTCTAAAGTCCTCTGATTCTACACCCTTTAAACTTTATTTCCCTATTTATTTGCACTCAATAATATGAATTACATTCTCATCCATACAACCTCATGTGATTACTGAGACAATATCTTCTCGGATCTTACATGTTCTCACAACTGATATTAACATCTTAATTGGCCAAATCAAGAAGTAATGAAGTACAAGGTTTAAAAATTATCACAACTTCTTCCAACATTAATGACTAATACTTCACACAACTTCCATCCAATTCTTAATCACTTATCATTTTAAGGGAAAATATAAAGAAAATTACTCAGAATTCATGTAGAAAACACAACCACATTTGAGTTTGAAAGTAAAAATCATGCAAACAAACAAGAAGTCTAAATTAAAGCCAAATGTAGTCATAAAGATAAAAACTATCTCAAATCTTCTTCACCAAAGTTTTGAAGTTCCTTTGAATCTCTTCCTTCACTTACAATACAAACTACAACATAAAATAAAAAGAAAAGTGGTGGTGGTGGTGGCGGCGGCAATGGGCTGCGACGGCATGTGGGCTACTGAAATGGGGGTTGGCAATGATGGATGGTGGCTCCCATCCTCTTTAACCCAAGTATTCTTTTATAATTTTCCAAAAGGGGCTTTGGTGTCTCTTCAAAATGTGTCAACATTCAATGAATCTTCTAGAAGTTGCCTCTTTTCAAAAGCCAATCGAATGAATTTTTGTGTCCATTAACTATTTCCCACATTTTCATCAAGGGTTGCTTCAAACACCTCTTCAAAAATTCATTGAAATTCAGTGAATCATCAAGTAACTGCTTCTGGTGCTTAAGCACGAGGTGTTGGGTGCTTAGGCACAGCTTTCTCTATTTAATTGACGCGTAAGTACCAATCCTGGGCGCTTAAGCATTTCAGTTCAATTTCACACCTTCTTCAATTCCGCTCTAAATTTGATCTTTTTTCACTCCTTTCACTATTTTTCATCCATTTTATTGTACCTGAAAGAAAAATACATAAATACCTTTCATTAAAGCACAATATCTTAAAAAAAGGTATAAAAATGTGTACATAAAAACTATATATTTTAGGTGTATCCTTTACTTATCATTCAAGACAAATGATATGTTAAAATTCATTGTGAACCCATAAAGAATCGGGAGAGTTATGGCATGAACAACTTGGAAAAATCACATTGCACTTATGGGTGGAGGAAAAGTAGTTTATAGAGCAATGCAAATAGATAAGGAAATATGTTTTGATGGGTTAAAATTTGGGTTTCTAGTGTAATAAATAAAAACACTAACCAAGTTGAACCAAACTTCTTTATGCACTCAGGAGAGGATAAAGAATAGGATTATTTCTATTTATTACTAGCTATAATTTCTATTCCAAGTGTTTCATTTCTATGCACTAATTATGTCATTGCAAGGAGAGGGAAATTTTTATATTTTATTTTTTCCACTTTATTTAGCTATAGTAGAATTACCTTATGGTAAATCAATAGGATTAGCAAAAATTTAGTAGGACTAGTAAACAAAACTTAAACCAACTTCACTTCCATGTTAAGACTCATTATAGTAGGCTAGAAAGTTTCTTAAACTCGATTAACACATTCTCTGTGGGATCGATAATCCAGACTCAATAATATGATATTACTGGTATGACACGTATATTTGTGTGAAACCCCTAAAGTATAAATTTCCCTTAAACTGGAAAATGTATTAAGATTTTAGCATTGTTTCCAGGGAAAAAGGTGTACTCCACATTGCTGCACAAATCAAGTTCCAGAATTCATAATACTCATTTAAGATTACAAGCAAGTACCTTCATAAGCACATTAGTAGAGTACCATTTGTTCAATTGAGAGAACATTTGCTGGTGTTCTTATTGGTGGTAAGGATCATGTGTGAATAATAATGCTTTTTCCACAAGCATTTCACGATTCTCATGGGGAAGTTAGTGAACTTAGCTTCTTCTAAAAAAGTTGTAAAAAAGGGGAAATCAACAATTTTCATATTTGATAATGTTAGTGCTTTACTTGGCTCATCCTTTCATTTGGTGTTGGTTGGTAAGTTTTTTATGGTCATCCAAAACTAGAAAAGATTAGGAAGGAATTCCATCTCATGAAGTTGGCAAGTTCCTAAAAAATTGGTCTCCTCGATGGGAGACATATTTTGATTCAATTGACAAATGAGGAGGATGCAAGATTGTTTGCTAGAAGGGTGATTGGGATTAAGAATAGGGCTATGAAGTTGTTGAAGTGGTCGGTTGATTTTGATCCACATATGGAAAGTTTTATTATCCTAATTTAGATTAGATTACCTTGTTTGAAATTTCATCTTTTAACCATGAAATTTTATTCTCGAGAGCAGTTATTTTTGGAATACCATTAAAAATGGAAATTCTACTTTCACCCTATCTTGATCTTCAACAGTTAGGGTTCTGGTTGAAAGGGATATCACTAGTAATGCTCTTGATGAGGTTTGGAACGGGTCATACCGTAAAGGCTATTAGCAAAAAGCTATAATTGAGCAACACTCTATGTATTACACTGATTGTAGAATGTTTGGTTATTCTCATGAACTTTGTTAGCATGCACATCATGAATTAAGAAATGTTATTCCTAATGCCGATACTGCCACCCTCCAGGACAAGTCTGTTGTCTTGGCCACTGTGGATACTAATGGTGGAGAGGTCCTTATTTGTGACGATGGTTCTCCAACGGGTCCTGTAAGAGGTTTGTTTAAGGAGACTGGGTTTGGGGTTGATGCTAGTGGTGGATTTGCTTGTGGAAAGGCCCTCAAGGGGGTGTTTAGGGATTTTCTCATTTGGGAGACTTCTAGGGTGAATGTCTTGGAGGGGGCCTCTGAGTCTGGTAGCATGGAGCCTGTTGTTGATGGTGACAACACCAAGTTGGATGTTCCCATCATGAATGACTTATTACACATTAATGTTAGTGCGCTCATTCTTCTGCTTTAATACAACCTACTTTAATTGTCGCGAAGGAGCCCCAATCTCATAGGGCAGAGAATTTAGTTGATGCATATATGTTTATGGAGGATGAATGGACAGTGCAGAAATTGAGAAGGAAAGTAAGGGGAGACTAGAGCTAAAAAATTTGGGTCAAGGTAATATAGTTCGTCAAATAATCTCTTACATAGATGGTGATCAGAATGGCACTTCAGCTAGACTAACTAGGAGTTTTCATTCTAATGATGATTAATATTTTTGTTTGGAATATCAGAGGGTGGGTGACCTTAATTCCCTTGATAGGTTAAAAAAGCTGGTCAGAACTCATAAACTATGTTTTTTTGCTATTCTAGAGCCTCTTATGACTACTAACAAGAACATAATTAGTACAAAATTCAACAACTATAATTTTAACTCTAACTGTACCAATAAAATTTGGTTATCTTAAATATTAATATCTCTATTGATGACTCACATTTTCTTCATTTACATTTTGATATTACCACATGTCATGGATGGGCCACCAATGTATATGTAAGCTGCAATCACCACTTATGGCTAGATCTATGGGGGAAATTAAAAATTTTGAGTTATTCTATTATGGATAACTAGATTGTGGGAGGGGACTTTAACATGATGACAAGTCTCAATGAAAAGAGGGGTGGGGAGGGGGGACCGTTTACTAGTTTGATGAATAAATTTAATGAAACCATTATGGGTGCTTAATTTTTTGATTTAGGTTTTTGACAGTGACTTTATATATGCTTAAAAATATAAGAATTTGATACCGCTGCTAGAAGATTTAAATCCTCGGCAACGGCGCCAAAAACTTGATGCAACTTTTAATATGCAAGAATTATGAACCCAAATTTATATATTTATAATGATTTTGTAAAGTCACAATTTCAAACGCAAGTATACGTATCGCTCAAGTAATACAGGGCTCTAGTGGAGTCCCGTTTATCGATCCCACAGGGAAGCGAGGTAAGAGGTCCTTAGTGAAATTCTAATCTACTACAATTAGTCCTTAGTTTGGAATGTCGATTAAAATGATGTTTTATCTAGCAACTACTCCTAAACGCAAGTGTTAAAATGTAAAGATAGTAACTATAACTAAATGCAAAT
>JXCR01119185.1:145713-198531 GCA_002079205.1 Phalaenopsis hybrid cultivar
CCCGCCGATCCATGCAATGCTAGAACATCTCCTTACAAATTCACTCAAAATCTCCTCTCCAATCTGTCAAAAAGGGTAGAAATCTACATTTCTACTCCTATTCTAAAAAACCTAAACTTTCTCCACACTTTTCCTAACATTCCTCTCACACATAACCCTCTTTTTCTAACCTAAATGCATTCTCTTAAAGTGTAGGGATGAAGTTTGAAGAGTTGCCACAAGAACCCTTTCAAAAAGCGTCCAAATAAGTTGAATTTTGGCCCATAACCGTCAAAAGTCAGTCCATAGTCGCCTCGGGCGCCATCGGCCGACTCAAGCGCGTCGTCGGCAAGCTTTTTTGTCATTTTTCGATCTTCTCGGGTAAATCTCACCGTCGGCGCCGTTTTGGCGCTGTCGGCACCATTTTGGCGCCGTCAGCGAGCAGACTGCGCAACTCCATCATTTCACTTCGTTTGGCTCAGTTTAAGCTCTGTTTCACCCCATTTCAGTTGCGTTGTGTTCGTAACAGATAGCCCTACAAAATAAACATGAAAAAACCTTCCTTTAAAGTGTAATCTCAATAAAAAATAAGAAAGAAGTGTAAAAGAGATTAAGCATCGAAAGACTTATCGAAAGGTGACAGGGCAAAATTTCATTTCTTGCTCAAATTGCACCGTTTTTGCATCTTTTTGCTCCAATGACCATAATTCATCATACCTGCAACAAAACATAAAAAAATACCCTTCTTTAAAGTGCAATGTCATCAAAAATAGTGTAAAATATGTATGGAAATCTCAACATATTTTCCTTTGGTCAGTTTTATTGATCCTAGGTGCACATGAAGGAGTGGGGAAACCTTTGAAATATTGGATAGAATTTTTTGTCAATTAACTCTGACTAAATAATTACCTCACCACTAAGGTGCAACACCTAACTAATTTGAGACTCGATCATAGACCAATCCTCCTTAGTATTATTTTCACTTATAAACCTATATTTTCACAACTTCATTTCTCCAACATGTGGAAAAATCATATGGAATTTTTGGATCTTGTCACCACTCAATGGAACATAGATATTTGGGGAAATTCTTGGGAAAGGCTATGGAGGCTTCATAAGAAGCTAGCTTTTGAACCGAAGCAACAGAATTAGAAAACTTTTGGAGATTTTAATAATAAAACAAATTAGGGGAAGAAGAAATTACAAGAGTGGAAGAATTAGAGTTTTTTAATAAATCATGCCCAAAAGATTTAGTTAATTCATGTAAAAATTTGAATTATGAAATTAAATGTGAGGAGGATTATATTAAACAAAAAGCTGGGAAAATGCTTTTTTTTGGAGGCCGTTAGAAACACAAAAAATTTTTCAAGCATGCATAAAAAATAAGTGGAGGATCAACACTATTCTGAAAATTTAAGTCTCTGATGGTACTTGGTTTATTAATAATGATGATATCATAGTTAATGGCATTGACTACTTTAGAAATTTATTTTCTAAAGTTGATGTTAATCCCTAACTTACACACAATTTCTTTAATGATACTCACGAATATGTTTCAGCTTTACAACTGCTTGATGTTCCTAATAGAACTAAAATTCTGGAAGCATTAAAGAGCATGGATGGGAGTAAAACTGCAGGTCCATATGGATTCACGGCTCATTTTTATCAAAAAATGTTTGAATGTGGTTGGTAAAGATGTGGTTAATGTTATCCAATGCTTCTATAAATGCAGCCTTATGTGAAAATATTTTGTTGCTTCCTCTATAACTCTAATCCCCAAAATAAATGATAAGACTAGATGCGAGCACTTCAAGCCAATTTGTTTAGCCTCCACCATGTCTAAACTAATCAGAAAAGTGATGGTTGGAAGATTGAAGAAACATTTACCTGATTTTTATAAACCAATCTGCCTTTATCCAAGGTAGAGATGTTACTGATAACATTCTATTAGCTCAAGAACTATTATGTGATTTGGATGCTAAAAACAGAGGGGAAATCTCATTATTAAGTTAGATCTAAAAAAGACCTATGACACTATTAGCTAAAAATTCATCTTGGTTTTTCTTAGACTCCTATCAGGTGATAATTAATGGACAGGCATATAGTTACTTCACTTTAGGGAGAGGCATTAAACAAGGGGACCCTCTTTCTCCCATTATATTTATCCTAGTTTTTGATTATTTTTATAAGATTATTAGCACTATTTTTATGCAACATCCTTACATTCATTATAAAAATAAGGCTAGGGTGGGGATATCCCACTTAGCCTATGCTATGATGTGGTTATATTCACTAATGCATCTAAATGCTCTATAAAGAATATATATTATACTTTATTGTCCTTTAAGGAAACACCTTTCCTAACATTTAATCTGGAAAAAATGTCAACTCTTTTTTGGGAAGAAAGAGAATTATTCATTAAAAACTTGGGCCAAAGAGTTTGCATGTTTCACTATTATTGAATTGCCTTTGAAGTACTTGGGGGTGAATTTGTTGATGGCATGACAGAAATAGATGCAATTTGATGATGTGGTGGATAAAATCAAAAATAGAATTGGAGAATGGACTAACTCTTTCCTTTCCTTTTGGGGAAGTATTACTCTGCTTAAAAGTATTTTAACTTCTATTCCACTTTATGCTCGACAGGTTTAATGATCAAGTATGGTACTCAAGTTTCACTTCAACGACTATTCAATAAATTCTTATGGAGTGGACACCATAAAAGAAAAATTTTGGGCTTCTTGTAAGCTAATGTGTAAGTCAATCCTAGCTGAGGGCTAGGTTTTAAACAAGTGAGACATATCTCTAAGGTTAACTCTATTATTTTATGGATTAATTTTAGAAATACAGATTCTTTATGGGCTTCCTTTATGCACAGCAAATATTGTAAATCAATGCATCATTTAGAAGTTCAATCCAAAATTGGGGATTCTAGAACTTGGAAAAGAATGCCTAAAATTAGAAATGAGGCTGAGAGTTTTATCCACTAGAAGCTTGGGAAAAGAGATCTATCATTTTTGTTGGATAANAAAAATTTTGGGCTTCTTGTAAGCTAATGTGTAAGTCAATCCAAGCTGCGGGCTAGGTTTTAAACAACTGAGACATATCTCTGAGGTTAACTCTATTATTTAATGGATTAATTTTAGAAATACAAATTCTTTATGGCCTTCCTTTATGCATAGCAAATATTGTAAATCAATGCATCATTTAGAAGTTCAATCCAAAATTGAGGATTCTAGAACTTGGAAAAGAATGCTTACAATTAGAAATGAGGCTGAGAGTTTTATCCACTAGAAGCTTGGGAAAAGAGATCTATCATTTTTGTTGGATAAATGGCAAAATGAGAATCTTAACCCCTTTTTCTCTCAAATCAATAAAGATTTACTGGTTTTTGACTTCTATTTGGAAGATGATTGTAATTTGGATATGTTAAATTCTATGCTTGACACTACGACTGCTTTCTCCATTTTCAAGCTTTTTTTTGATAAATTTATAAAGACATTATTGTTCTAAAGGAAATTTCTAACTATTATGTTTAAAAATCTATTTATTCCAAACTTCATACATGGACTGTTGTTCATTGGGGGGGACGTGGTTTGGCACAAAACTCTTACCACTTCTATGGCCTTTTTTATGTAAAGAGTTATGCATGGATTTATTCCATTGGATGATATTCTCAAATTAAGCGGTCTGAAGTTACCATCTCAATTTCTTTTTTGCAAATTAGAGGAGGAAAAGTTGAATCATGTTTTCTTCTCATGCTCTTATTCATTAAACATTTGGAGGGATTTGGATAATAGAGCATCTATCATTAATCCTATTAGGGGTTGGGGAAACATATCACATTTTAAAGAAAAATGGAAACATTCTATTTACAAAAATCACATTTTTAATTATATTTCATTCATTGTTATGTGGTTCATATGGGTTGCTGAGAACTCTTATAAACAAGAGGGGATTTGTGTTAAATGGGAAAGGGTGATGTCTAATATATTAGCATATATTAAGAAAGTGAGTGATTTCCTCAATTTGCGGGTTTATTTTTTTGTTGGTTCGAAGATCTGGTTGGGTCTTTTTGTTCATATTGCCCTGAAAATTTCTTGCTTGTTCGAACAAACCTAGCTTCCCGCAGATTAAGGTGAGCACAGATGGGAGCTTTAAAGGTAGCAGGGTTGGTATGGGAGGTGCCTTCAGATCTTATCCTGGAGGACTTTTGTGTTTCTTTTCTTCACCATGTATCACCATATTTTGACTTTGTCCCTCTAACTCCTATAAATAGGGGGATCTTAACATTTATTAGAGACCTTTTGGCTCTTCTATCAAGATCCATCCTTTGTAGGGAGAACTCTCTCCACCTTTCTCTTATAATCTCCACCTACAAGATATAAAATGGGTCATAAAGCTTGAGAATAGTTGATTCACCTCTATGGGGTAAGTCTATGTGGACTCTCCCCCTCTTTGTCTCTTTATGTAACTCTCTCTCATGGTTTCTACTACTCCGATCCTTCGACATGCCTTAGAAGACAAATTTGGATTCAACATCCTAAAAATTATGGCATGCGCAGAACCTGCTACCAACAAGAAGGGAAACAACACTGAGGAGAAATACATCTCAAAGACACTCCTAATAGGAAGCACACCAAGGAGTTCACGCAGTGAGAGATACGGAGCCGAAAAATCCATTTACATCATCTTCTAAGAGGATTTAGCTTGAATGCAAGAACCACAAAATGGAAGACTGACTTCGAACGGTTGTAACACTCTCTCAGAGAAGGTCAGTCGATAATAACTACTCAACGCTGGGTCAATTTTGAGCGGCTAATACCTAGCTCAGCAAATAAAGGGAGTACCATTTCAAAACTTATCTTGTTCAATGATGCATAAATCTTTTAATGTTTTCTCAGGTTTGATTGATACTTGGGGAACTTGAATCCAATTAGCAATGCTGATAGCAACGTCAAAGAGGCCTGGTCGGCAAAATACCCCACCATGCCCCTGCATTATGAATCTTGTTCTCCAAACCTGAATTGGATAAATGCCTAAAGGTGGTTCCTTACCCAATAATGATAAGCTTCATAAAGGGTACCATGCAAATCATCCTCATAATGAGTCTTGCCAGTTACCTGACCAAGGAGATGATCTGACCAAGCATCCAAGTACATGAAAATATTAAAATGCAAGTCGAACGACCAATATCAGAAAATAAATTTTAGTGAAGCAATAGGCATCTAATAATTTGTAAAGATGATAAAAAATTATGCAGTAAATATCTGATTAGTGTCTTAACACAAAATCCAACACTCAACACCAAGCATCAAAAAGACCATCTCAGAGCTCAACATATATAAAGCCTTAGAGGTGGTTTATTGCGTAGTAGCAATAAGCTTCATGAAAGTTATAGAGCAAATCATCCCAACAGTGAGTCACATCAATTATTCAGTCTAGACATCAATCTGACCAAGCAAATGACATAAGCAGTGTAAGAATTATGTCAGGAGGTGATATTAAAAAAAAACCAATGTTCTTCCCAAGATTTGAGTTATCAACCAATACGAATATTCATCACCAAGCAACTGTCACAAGAAAACAATGTGATAAATGTAAAATAATAGAATCAAAGGAATGCAAAAATGACTGAGAAGCTTCATTCTTTTCTAAATGTAAATAATTTACAAGTATTTTCTATAAAAAAAATATTTCATTTACACAATATATATTTACAAAGTTTTTTCCAGAAATATCTAGGTGGACTTGAGGACCCTCCATTACCTCTGGCATCTGAGCCTTCCCACACAAACCCCTCAAAATTGGTGTATGGAGTCAAAAATTCATCGAAGTTTACAAATGTCAAAATGACTAGGCTCTACTGAATGAACCGATCGATCACTGTGATGTTGTCGACTCGAAGCTGCTCACTTGGAATCTTTTTTTGGTTGTGAGTGGGAGGGGAGCTCCGCGACAAACTCCTTCTCAATCTTCATTGTCGCTATATTCATATGAAATTTTTGGTTTTCTAGTTATGCAATCAATAGAAGAGCTGACATTTTATATATCACCTTTTTCATCGCTTCTAGCCTCCATTCAGTTGTCACAGGTCACTTCTCAGTCTTCTTAGAAAGTACGGTCGAGATCTCGATCCTTTCTGAGATAGCGGCCACTACATGTTTGTCCAATCGAGCGTCATTGAATAGAGGTGGAAAGCCTCCCACACTTTGGGATGATAGTGATCGGTCTTCTTTTAACGCTCTAGACACTTAAACACACAAAGGGACTTAGTAAAGTTTTGAGACAAGATCACTTCAAAAATAGCAAAAGGGTAGACTTCAGCTGACCACGAACCATCATAGCAACCCACCTCTAGGTTGATGGTGGTGTACTGACCGTCGGAGCTATTCCAGATCTTTGCCCCCTTCCCTCAGAGGAAACCCAGTCAATTGGGGAACCCTTCCTATTTTTTTACTAGGAGGGAGGAAGTGGAGGAGTTGACTCGGAAACAGACTCCTTCCCTTCTTGATATTGCACCTCCTCCTGAGACGCCGCCCCTAGGGTCAATCTCTGATTTAGTTTGGGTGGTAGAAGTAGGTCGATTGGCCTCACTTCATACAGATAGTACAATGAATGTAGGATCATGATGAGGCAAAGTTGACTGCAGTCTTGCCTTTTTCTCAAAGGATTCCTCCTCAGCCTCGCTCTATTCTAGGAGATTGGATGGCTCGACAGACTCTAACCGATCCATGCCCAAAGGAGCTGCACCCAAAAGAAAATTATTAGTTCACTAGTGGAACTTTTTTCAATCACCACCATGGTTGCAAAAATAGAAAAAAGAAATTCTTCAGCTACGGAGCCAAATATGTCATCGCAATCCTCAACTGACCATCTTTCGATCGTCGTGACTTCTTAGGAAGGAACAATCTTCGCTCGGACCTCAATTTTGACCTTCTTTCGGACAGTCCAAACAATAAAGGCCACATCTTGCTTAACCTTTTTTGTGTTGGAGGTGACCTACAAATTTAGTGTCATTCAACCAAATACTCCAAGAAATAAGACCATAGTCAGGGTCACCAAATTTGTGTATTAGGGAATTGAGAGGAGTTGCTCGCTAATTTAAGCTCAATCAATCTGAAAATAATTTATCCCATTCTTCCTCTTGAAGGCATCCCAAGACAGCACAGTTTTGATGCCCCAGTTTGTAGAAGGTTAGGTGATGATGAACTTGAACTTCTAGTCCTTCACATCGTGTTCTATGCCAAAGAACTGAAACTAATTGTTCGTCTCAATCTACATGTATGTGTCAGCCTCCACCCTGAAATAAAACATGTGGTTGAATAACAACCATGGTATTTCTCTTTGCTTGCAGAAAAATACATAAATCATAATCGTCGTGATAGAGTTCGGCTTTATTAAGGTTGGGATAAACCCATACTGCTTAAAAATCACTCTATATTTCTGTCACAAGGGCAATTGCAATTCGTATCTGAAATGGTCTATGTAAATTATTAGATCATCTCCATGCCAATTTGTGGCCCTCTCATCAAGATAAGCGGCTCTAAAACTAATAGTCTAATAAAAAGCAAATGCCATCTCCACAAAAGCTACATCAGAGGGGGATAGAATCGACCACTGGATTGTAGCTACCAGGCCGAAAGTTTTGGAAGTGTGCTTTGGAGCCATCAGAGAATGAAAAAATAAATGCATAAAAGATCAAACTGAAGAAAAAGTCAAATAAAAGAAAGGCAACCGAGTAACAAAAGCAAAGAGAAAAAAGGATAATAAACATGCAAATAAAGATCTCAACACCTATTTATAGGGACCCAACGAAAGTGGAAATGTTGCACAGAGATTTGGAGAGAAAACATCACATCAGCACATAAATTAAGATGAAAAGTAAAAAAAAAATATTTTTGTTTCGATAATTAAGTTAACTCAGACCCCAGTCTGATTGGAGATACTTAACAAAATGGTCCTCGATCACCTCAGCCAGGACAAGACCTCCCCTAACTAATCTCCTATACAATATTTGACTGCCAAGATTGAACTGATTTGCTCGATCAGCTTCAAAATGCACCCTCTACACAAGGCCATCTTCCTAGAGTTCAATTACTTCTCGGCAAAGATCAACTATTCCCCCCCCCCNTCTACACAAATTCATCTTCCTAGAGTTCAATTACTTCTTGGCAAAGATCAACTATTCCCCCCCCCCACCTCATCTCCTCCAACAGAATCAACATCGCATGGAGATCCTCCACTTGTCAAACCAGGGCATTCTACATCTTGTCTAGCTTATGAGTAAATGTCCTTAGGGACATACGACATCCCTCAACCCATTCCTCACAGATCTTCGCATAGTTAGTCAGAAATTTGACCATGTTTCCTCATTATCGACTAGCACTTGCTGAACAAAAGTTGCCGCTGCAGTTGGTTCTCAGTCGTCACCAACAAAGGGAAAAACCCAAATTTGAGCATACTCACTTGCAAGAAATAGAAATGGATTAGCAAGAGAAGAAATTATCTAAGTAAATCCTAAGGCAAATGAAAACACATAAGCAAGATTTGCTCCACCTCAAACTAAGTAGCTCTGCCTACATTCAACAATGAAAGCTTCATCGACGATTCTTTTTTCTCCGACTAGGTAGTCACCTCTACTAATTCCTAGTAAAGTAGTCAGTTGAGGAACAATTGAAGTCTTTAATTGGCCCAGAAACTTAACCGCAGCCTTCGTGTACAAGCTAGCCGTCGAACCACACAGTTCCTTCCTAGTGTTGAGTTGACTATTTTTTGGAGCCTCTTAGATTGACTTCAACGACTCCTACTCCACTAAGATGGTTTCAGCTTCTTAGCGCGTTTCTTCTCACACTTCTTCTTCCTCAGCTCACCTTCTATCCAGTGTTGTTTGTTTAAGGGAACAATGACCAGCATTTTTATTTGATTGACAGGTTGAGGCACTGAATCAGATCCTTTCTCCATAACTGTGATGCAGAAATTGAGTAGTTGTAATGAGAAATAGAATTAAGATACGAAGAACTGTCTACTACACCGTATATATAAGGGTGGTGTGCATGGAAATCTCAGGAGTCTAATCATAACATTAAATTATAACTACTAAGATTCAATTTATTACATTAAAACTTTTCTTATTATTATCAAAGTTAATGCTATTAAGGAACAAGAAAATTAAAAAAACTTAATATGTACACCGAAAAATATTTTGCACAAATCTCAAGGCAATCTAACGATCCAAATCACTAATTAAAGGGTACATATCCTCATGAATCTAATCGACTGCAGAGAACTAGTTAACAAATAACTAATTGATCGAAGGGTTGCCAACCGACCAAAAGGTCACCCAAGCTAACCAGGGATAGGCATTCACGCCAATGCCTAGACAAAGGTCTAACATCCCTCAATAATCTCACAAGTATCAATTTAAAACTCTCTCAACAGCTCCCCGAAAGGTTTCCAAAATCACCAAGGAATAATAATCGAGATCAACCGACCACCACACTCAAAACTAACTGGGTTCCCATAGCGAAGGCTGACCAATGTTTGGATAGGAAGGCTCACTGAAACCAGCTCAGGTGACCAACTAGAAGGTCCTAGCACATGAAAAGGTGCAAAATTATTTTTGAATGTAAAAATATGCTAAAAAGATAATAATATCTACGCTCCTATTAAAGCAGGGGCAAGCATGTAATTATAGACTTTGTACTTATATCTTCTATAAATAGGGAGACCATAACATGGATTAGAGGCTTTTGGATCTTCACTCTAGATCCATCCTCTGTATGAAGAACTCTCTTCACCTCTCTCTTATAATCGTTATTTCTAAGATATAAAATGAGTCACAGTGCCCAACGAAAACCCCATTCGCCCCCATAGGGCAAGTCTATGTGTATTGTCTCATTCTTTCTCCCCTCTGTCTCTCTTTGTGCCTCTCCCTCATGATTTTTACCACTCCAATCCTTGAGCATGTATCATAGGGAAAATTTGAATTCAACAATACATATATATATACTATCAAAAAAAGATATTGTTCATCAAGTTTATAGTTGTGTCTAAAGTAAATCGATTTCTAACAATATGGCGAGAGATTGAAAAGGATGAGGGCATTCAGTAAAAACTTCAATCCATTGTAATGTTTATCTACTTATTTCATCCCTAATTTTGTGCTTTAAAAATTGTGCCAAAGATTTCATTGAATGCTATCTTGTTTCTTGAGTTGGTAATAGATGATGTCCAATCAATCAAAAAGAGCTTGGAATGGGGACAATCTAACTAATGAATGAAATGAACTACTATATGATTATGTGGGACATGACATAAATTTTAGCATAGCTCATAGGTACTACTACACTCCACGATTTGTGGCTTCTACTTTTCCATGAGATTTGGGATGGTAAGGGAGACTGAAGTGGAGTTGTGCTTCCAAATTCTTGAGAGATCTCACCAAAAAGTGCTCAAAAAGTTGTGGTTACAATATGACACAATTATCTTTGGAAAGCAAATTTCATATTTGAGCTATGAAAACTTGTGCAACATAATACACAATGAAATTGGTCGGTAATGTAGTAAAAGCATGCATTTTTTCAAGCAATCAATAATTGACATGACATTTAACTCATCATGAACATGTGGGAACTAGACAATGAAGTACATGGTCAAATCATCTAATAATTTTGTAAATATTAGAAGAGTTTGTAATAATCCTCATGAACCTATTGCTTGGAACATTATTACTTGATAGTTTGGACAATTTTGAATTATATTGTGCACATCCTTCATGTGTACCAAGTGAGACTATTTTGGGTCCCTATACGAAATTTTGTAGATGCAACCATTTCAGTCAAAGCTAGTGCTTGGTATTGCAATAAAAAATTTGATTTGACAGCAAGGAGGGTCTTATTGTAGTTGTGCTTGTACACCTATGCTTAGGTATCTTATGCAAACATGGGGGATCTCTTGTACTAATTATTCTATGTTAATTTTTTTGGCTATTAGGATATTGATATGGGTGAACAATAATGGTGTAGTTCTTGACAATAGTAGAATTTGATATTTGGATTGGGGTGATGGAAGGTTAGTTGGCTCACTAAAAAGCTCAAGATATTGAACTAACAAGAATAGAGAAGTGTGTGATGGGAATATGCCGCAATAGATTACTATTTATCTCTAGTTGGATTGTTGTAAGCTTTAGGAGCAACTTAAGCATGAGGACAATTTTTTGAGGACCTAGTTGTAGTGAATGTGCTTGATGTCCAATAATCTATTTCTTTGTAATGTAATGTGTTGTCCATGTTTCATAAGCTTTTGTAATTATAATTGATGATAGTATTACCTAAAATTGTAACCATTGGGTGCTTAATATAATGGCAGCACCCTAGATAGGTAAGACAAAATGTTCAAGCATGAATTTGCTTAATTTTCAAAACAATAGCAATATCCAATTTCACCACATTACTAACCAAGACATTTAGCAAGTTATGGCTAGGATTGGCAACTTCGAAAATTCCAACAAGTGTTTCTAAATGAAGTTATGATGGAGCCATTGTCAATCTAGACTTTGTCATATATGCTTGCTAGATCATGTAGGTTAATTTCTAGTTGTCACTACTGGGTTTGGCCCTGTATATACTTTATTTTCTGCATAAAAGACCATTTCAATGGCCAAGTTTTTGGAGGAATGCTTAGTTCTATGAATAAAGCAAAAAATTTAACTTCACATATATGATTTTAATAGTTGTTTTCACAACATTATAGCATAGCCCTTTCGCTCGCGAAAGCTTTTTAATGAAAGATGCTTTCAAGAAAATTTACACACATTAATAAATGTTTTGTTCTAGTAACCCTCAGATGTCTCTTTTTTCGCCGCATCATCCAAGTAGGAGATTAATGTGAGCTCATCGACATCAATCAGTCTAAGATCTCAAGATTTGCATACACTCCACTTAATTCCTATATATTTACATACCTAAAACCTAAACTTAATTTTTTACATATATGTCATTTTCTTATGCATGAATAGGTGTATTTCACTTTTTAAAAGTAAAAAAAAAAGACAATGATATTTTTGCTATGATGTGAAGGATTTGGGTGACATAAGTATAAAAAGTGAAGTTTAGCAATTGAGTGATATGAAGGAAATGCCCCTTCTCTATATCCAAGTTTCTGGATTGTCTCCATAGTAATATAAAAGACAGACTGATTTCTCTTCTCCATTGCATCCAATACATTATTGATATCACCACCATATGATGACCAGTGTTAGCATCAACACTACCATAACTTATCAAGAGCATAACAAAATCAATATAATATGGGGGTATTTACATACCATACATTTCTTATGAATTTGCATATCTTAAGAATACCATTATCGCTTTACATTTTACAAGTGAAATACACATTTTGATGCATAGAGAAAGAGTGGTATTAATGTAAACATCAAATTTTAGGTGTTAGCTATGTAAACACATAAAAATTGTGGGTCATGTATATAAAGCTTCCTTTACCTATATTTATGCTCAATCATCCTGATGCGATCNTTTTCTGTTTATATTGCCCCAAAAATTTCTTGTATGTTCGAACAAACCTAGCTTCTCAGGGATTAAGGTGACACAGATGGGAGCTTTAAAGGTAGCAGTGTTGGTATGGGAGGTGTCTTCACATCTTATCCTGGAGGACTTTTGTGTTTCTTTTCTTCACGATGTATCACCATTTTTTGACTTTGTCCCTCTAACTCTGATAAATAGGGGGATCTTAACATTTATTAGAGACTTTTTGGCTCTTCTATCAAGATCCATCCTCTGTAGGGAGAACTCTCTCCCCCTTTCTCTTATAATCTCCACCTACAAGATATAAAATGGGCCATAAAGCTTGTGAATAGTTGATTCGCCTCTACGGGGTAAGTCTATGTGGACTCTCCCCCTCTTTGTCACTTTATGTAACTCTCTCTCATGGTTTCTACTACTCTGATCTTTTGACATGCCTTAGAAGACAAATTTGGATTCAACATCCTAAAAAGTATGGTGTGCGCGGAACTTGCTACCAACAAGAAGGGAAACAACACTGAAAATAAATACATCTCAAAGACACTCCTAATAGGAAGCACACCAAGGAGTTCACGCAGCGATAGATATGGAGCCCAAGAATCCATTTACATCATCTTCTAAGAGGATTTAGCTTGAATTCAAGAACCACAAAATGGAAGACCGGCTTCGAACAGTTGGAATACTCTCTCAGAGAAGGTCGGTCGATAATAACTACGCAACGCTGTGTCAATTTTGAGCGGCTAATACCTAGCTCAGCAAATAAAGGGAGTATCATTTCAAAACTTATCTTGTTCAATGATGCATAAATCTGTTAATGTTTTCTCATGTTTGATTGAAATTGGGGAACTTGAATCCAATTAGCAATGCTAATAGCAAAATCAAAGAGCCTAGTCAGCAAAATACCCCACCATGCTCTTGCATTATGAATCTTGTTCTCCAAACCTGAATTGGATAAATTCCTAGAGGTGGTTCCTTACNCGCCATTGGCTAAAGGTGGGAAACCTCCCACACTTTGGGATGATAGCGATCGGTCTTCTTTTAAAGCTCCGGAAACTTAAACACACAAAGGGACTTAGCAAAGTCTTGAGACCAGATCACTTCAACAATAGCAAAAGGGTAGACTTCAGCTGACCACGAACCATCATAACACTCCACCTCCAGGTTGATGGTGGTGTACTGACTGTCGGAGCTATTCTAGATCTTTGCCCCCTTCCCTCAGAGGANTTGAGGACCCTCCATTACCTCTGGCATCTGACCCTTCCCACACAAACCCCTCAAAATTGGTGTATGGAGCCAAAAATTCATCAAAGTCTACAAATGTCAAAATGATNATGAGGACCCTCCATTACTTCTGGCATCTGAGCTTTCCCACACAAACCCCTCAAAATTGGTGTATGGAGCCAAAAATTCATCAAAGTCTACAAATGTCAAAATGATTGGGCTCTACTGAATGAACCGATCGATCACCGTGATGTTGTCGACTCGAAGCTGCTCACTTGGAATCTTTTTTTGGTTGTGAGTGGGAGGGGAGCTCCCCGACAAACTCCTTCTCGATCTCCATTGTCGCTATATTCATCTGAAATTTCTGATTTTTTAGTTATGCAATCAATAGAAGAGCTGACATATTAGAAACCACCTTTTTCATTGCTTCTAGCCTCCATCCAGTNAAGCTCCCCGACAAACTCCTTCTCGATCTCCATTGTCGCTATATTCATCTGAAATTTCTGGTTTTCTAGTTATGCAATCAATAGAAGAGCTGACATATTAGAAACCACCTTTTTCATTGCTTCTAGCCTCCATCCAGTTATCACATGTCACTCTCAGTCTTCCTAGAAAGCATGGTCGAGATCTCGATCATTTCTGAGATAGCGGCCACTACAGGTTTGCCCAATCGAGAGCCATTGGCTAGAGGTGGGAAACCTCCCACACTTTGGGATGATGGTGATCGGTCTTCTTTTAAAGCTCCGGACACTTAAACACACAAAGGGACTTAGCAAAGTCTTGAGACCAGATCACTTCAACAATAGTAAAAGGGTAGACTTCAGCTGACCACGAACCATCATAACACGCCACCTCCAGGTTGATGGTGGTGTACTGACTGTCGGAGCTATTCTAGATCTTTGCCCCCTTCCCTCAGAGGAAACCCAATCAATTGGAGAACCCTTCCTATTTTTTTAATAGGAGGGATGAAGTGGAGGATTTGACTTGGAAATAGACTCCTTCCCTTCTTGATATCGCACCTCCTCCTGAGACGCCGCCCCTAGGGTCAATCTTTGATTNAATCAATTGGAGAACCCTTCCTATTTTTTTAATAGGAGGGATGAAGTGGAGGATTTGACTCGGAAATAGACTCCTTCCCTTCTTGATATCGCACCTCCTCCTGAGACGCCGCCCCTAGGGTCAATTTTTGATTTAGTCTGGTGGTAGAAGTAGGTCGTTTGGCCTCACTTCATACAGATAGTCCAATGAATGTAGGATCGTGATGAGGCAAAGTTGATTGAAGTCTTGCCTTTTTCTCAAAGGATTCCTCCTCAGCCTCGCTCTATTCTAGGAGATTGGATGGCTCGACAGACNCTGCAGTCTTGCCTTTATCTCAAAGGATTCCTCCTCAGCCTCGGTCCATTCTAGGAGATTGGATGGCTCGACAGACTCTAACCAATACATGCCCAAAAGAGCTGCACCCAAAAGATACTTATTAGTTCATCAATGGAACTTTTTTTCAATCACCACCATGGTTGCAAAAATAGAAAAAAAGAAATTATTCAGCTACGGAGCCAACTATGTCATCACAATCCTCAACTGATCATCCTTCGATCGTTGTGACTTCTTAGGAAGGAACAATCTTCGCCCGGACCTCAATTTTGACCTTCTTTCGGACAGTCCAAACAATAAAGGTCACCTCTTGCTTAAACTTTTTTGTGTTGGAGGTGACCTACAAATCTAGTCTTTCAACCAAATACTCCAAGAAATAAGACCATAGTCANATTATTAGTTCATCAATGGAACTTTTTTTCAATCACCACCATGGTTGGAAAAATAGAAAAAAAGAAATTATTCAGCTACGGAGCCAACTATTTCATCGCAATCCTCAACTGATCATCCTTAGATCGTTGTGACTTCTTAGGAAGGAACAATCTTCGCCCGGACCTCAGTTTTGACCTTCTTTCGGACAGTCCAAACAATAAAGGTCACCTCTTGCTTAACCTTTTTTGTGTTGGAGGTGACCTACAAATCTAGTCTTTCAACCAAATACTCCAAGAAATAAGACCATAGTCAGGGTCACCAAATTTGTGTATTAGGGAATTGAGAGGAGTTGCTCGCTGATTTAAGCTCAATCAATCTGGAAATAATTCATCCAATTCTTCCTCTTGAAGGCATCCCAAGACAGTACAGTTTTGATGCCCCAGTTTGTAGAAGGTTAGGTGATGATGAACTTGAACTTCTAGTCCTTCACTTCGTGTTCTATGCCAAAGAACTGAAACTAATTGTCTGTCTCAATCTACATGTATGTGTCAGCCTCCACCTTGAAATAAAACATGTGGTTGAATAAAGACCATGGTATTTCTCTTTGGTTGCAGAAAAATACATAAATCATGATCGCCGTGATAAAGTTATGCTTTATCAAGGTTGGGATAACCCCATACCGCTTCAAAATCACTCTATGTTTCTGTCACAAGGGCAATTACAATTCGTATATGAACTGGTCTATGTAAATGATTAGATCATCTCCAAACCAATTTGTGGCCCTCTCATCAAGATAAGCGGCTCTAAAACTAATAGTCTAATCAAAAGCAAATTCCATCTCCACAAAAGCTACATCAGAGTGGGTAAGAATCAACCACTGGATTGTAGCTACCAGGCCGAAAGTTTTGGAAGTGCGCTTTGAAGCCATCAGAGAATGAAAAAATAAATGAAAACTTTACTTAGATAATTTATATATATATATCTGTTTCGATAATTAAGTTAACTCAGACCCTAGTCTGATAGGAGATACTTACCAAACTGGTCCTCGGTCACCTCAGCCAGGACAAGACCTTTCCTAACTAATCTCCTATACAATATTTGACTGCCAAGAACGAAGTGATTTGCTCGATCAGCTTCAAAATGCGCCCTCTACACAAATTCATCTTCCTAGAGTTCAGTTACTTCTTGGCAAAGATCAACTATTCCCCCCCCCCACCTCATCTCCTCCAACAGAATCAACATCGCATTAAGATCCTCCACTTGTCAAACCAGGGCATTCTACATCTTGTCTAGCTGATGAGTAAATGTCCTTAGGGACATACGACATCCCTCAACCCATTCCTCACAGATCTTCACATAGTTAGTCAGAAATTTGACCATGTTTCCTCATTATCGACTAGCACTTGGTGAACAAAAGTNACCAGGGCATTCTACATCTTGTCTAGCTAATGAGTAAATGTCCTTAGGGACATACGACATCCCTCAACCCATTCCTCATAGATCTTCACATAGTTAGTCAGAAATTTGACCATGTTTCCTCATTATCGACTAGCACTTGGTGAACAAAAGTTGCCGCTGCAATTGGTTCTCAGTCGTCACCAACAAAGGGAAAAACCCAAATTTGAGCATACTCGCCTGCATGAAATAGAAATGGATTAGCAAGAGAAGAAATTATCTAAGTAAATCCTAAGGCAAATGACAACACATAAGCAAGATTTGCTCCACCTCAAACTAAGTGGCTCTGCCTACATTCAACAATAAAGGATTCATCGACGATTCTTTTTTCTCCGACTAGCTAGTCACCTCTACCAATTCCTAGTAAACTAGTCAGTTGAGGAACAATTGAAGTCTTTAATTGGCCCAGAAACTTAATCGCAGCCTTCGTGGGCAGGCTAGCCGTCGAACCACATAGTTCCTTTCTAGTGTTGGGTTGACTATTTTTTGGAGCCTCTTAGATTGAATTCAGCGACTCCTACTCCACTCACTCAGATGGTTTCAGCTTCTTAACGTGTTTCTTCTCACACTTCTTCTTCCTCAACTCGCCTTCTAGCCAGTGTTGTTTGTTTTATGGAACAATGACCAACATTTTTATCTAATTGACAGGTTGAGGCACTGAATCAGATCCTTTCTCTATAACTGTGATACGAAAACTGAGTTGTTGTAATGATAAATAGAATTAAGATACGAAGAATTGTCTACTACAGCGCATATATAAGGGTAGTGTGCATGGGAATCTCGGGAGTCTAATCATAGCATTAAATTATAACTACTAAGATTCAATTTATTACATTAAAATTTTTCTTATTCTTATTGAAGTTAATTCTATNCATAACTGTGATACGAAAACTGAGTTGTTGTAATGAGAAATAGAATTAAGATATGAAGAATTGTCTACTGCAGCGCATATATAAGGGTAGTGTGCATGGGAATCTAGAGAGTCTAATCATAGAATTAAATTATAACTACTAAGATTCAATTTATTACATTAAAATTTTTCTTATTCTTATTGAAGTTAATTCTATTAAGGAGCAAGAAAATTAGGAAACTTAATATGTACACTAAAAAAATATTTTGCACAAATCTCAAGACAATCTAACGATCCAAATCACAAATGAAAGGGTACATGTCCTCATGAATATGATCGGCTGCAGAGAACTAGTTAAGAGATAACTAATCGATCAAAGGGTTGCCAACTGACCAAAAGGTCACCTAAGCTGACCAGGCATAGGCATTCACGCCAATGACCAGACAAAGGTCTAACATCCCCCAATAATCTCACAAGTATCAATGTAAAACTCTCTCAACAGCTCCCCGAAAGGTTTCCAAAACTACCAAGGAATAATAATCGAGACCAACCGACCACCACACTCAAAACTAACTGGCTTCCCATAGCAAAGGCTAACCAATGTTTGGATAGGAAGGCTCACTGAAACCAACTCAGGTGACCGACTAGAAGGTCCTAGCACATGAAAAGGTGCAAAATTATTTTTGAATGTAAAAATATGCTAAAAAGATAATAATATCTATGCTCCTATTAAAGCAGGGGAAAGCATGTAATTATAGACTTTGTACTAATATCTTTTATAAATAGGGAGACCATAACATGGATTAGAGGCTTTTTGGAGCTTCACTCTAGATCCATCCTCTGTATGGAGAACTCTCTTCACTTCTCTCGTATAATCGTTATTTCTAAGATATAAAATGAGTCACAGTGCCCAATGAAAACCTCATTCGCCCCTATAAGGCAAGTCTATGTGTATTGTCTCATTCTTTCTCCCCTCTGTCTCTCTCTATGCCTCTCCCTCATGATTTCTACCACTCCAATTCTTGAGCATGCATCATAGGGAAAATCTGAATTCAACAATACATATATATATATACTATCAAAACAAAATATTGTTCATCAAGTTTATAGTTGTGTCTAAAGTGAATCGATTTTAAGCAATATGGCCAGAGATTGAAAAGGATGAGGTCATCGAGTAAAAACTTCAATCCATTGTAATGTTTATCTACTTATTTCATCCCTAAATTTGTGCTTTAAAAATTGTGCCAAAGATTTCATTGAATGTTATCTTGTTTCTTGAGTTGGTAATAGACGATGTCCAATCAATCAAAAAGAGCTTGGAATTGAGACAATCTAACTAATGAATGAAATGAACTATTGTATGATTATGTGGGTCGTGGCATAAATTTTAGCATAGCTCATAGGTACTACTACACTCCACGATTTGTGGCTTCTACTTTTCCATGAGATTTGGGATGGTAAGGGCGACTGAAGTGGAGTTGAGCTTCCAAATTCTTGAGAGATCTCACCAAAAAGTGCTAAAAAAGTTGTGGTTACAATATGACAATTATCTTTGGAAAGCAAATTTCATATTTGAGCTATGAAAACTTATGCAACATAATACACAATGAAATTGGTCGGTAATGTAGTAAAAGGCATGCATTTTGTCAAGCAATCAATAATGGACATGACATTTAACTCATAATGAACATGTGGGAACTAGACAATGAAGTCCATGGTCAAATCATCTAATAATTTTGTAAATATTAGAAGAATTTGTAATAATCCTTATGAACCTATTGCTTGGAACATTATTACTTGATAGTCTAGACAAATTTGAATTATATTGTGCACATCCTTCATATGTACCAAGTGAGACCATTTTGGGTCCCTATACAAAATTTTGTGGATGCAACCATTTCAGTCGAAGCTAGTGCTTGGTATTGCAATAAAAAAATTGATTTGACAGCAAGGGTCTTATTGTAGTTGTGCTTGTGCACCTATGCTTAGGTATCTTATGCAAACATGGAGGATCTCTTGTACTAATTATTCTATGTTAATCTTTTTGGTAGTCAGGATATTGATATGGGTGAACAATAATGGTGTAGTTCTTGACAATAGTAGACTTTGATATTTGGAATGGGGTGATGGAAGGTTAGTTTGCTCACTAAAAAGCTCAAGATATTGAACTAACAGAGAATAGAGAAGTGTGTGATGGGAATATGCCGCAATAGATTACTATTTATCTCTAGTTGGATTGTTGTAAGCTTTAGGAGCAACTTAAGCATGAGGACAATTTTTTGAGGACCTAGTTGTAGTGAATGTGCTTGATGTTCAATAATCTATTTCGTTGTAATGTAATGTATTGTCCATGTTTCATAAGCTTTTGTAATTATAATTGGTGATAGTATTACCTAAAATTGTAATCATTGGGTGCTTAATATAATGGCAGCACCCTAAATAGATAAGACAAAATGTTCAAGCATTAATTTACTTATTTTTCAAACCAATAGCACCATCCAATTTCACCACATTACTAACCAAGACATTTAGTAAGTTATGGCTAGGATTGACAACTTCAAAAATTCCAACAAATGTTTCTAAATGTAGTTATGATGGAGCCATTGTCAATCTAGACTACATATATGCTTGCTAGATCATGTAGGTTAATTTCTAGTTGTCACTACTGGGTTTGGCCCTGTATATACTTTATCTCCTGCATAAAAGACCATTTCAATGGCCAAGTTTTTGGAGGAATTCTTTAGTTCTATGAATAAAGCAAAAAAATTTAACTTCACATATATGATTTTAATAGTAGTTTTCACAACATTATCGCATAGCATAGCCCTTTCGCTCTCGAAAGCTTTTTAATGAAAGATGCTTTCAAGAAAATTTACACACATTAATAAATGTTTTGTTCTAGTAACCTTCAGATGTCTCTTTTTTCGCCACATCATCCAAGTAGGAGACTAATGTGAGCTCATCGACATCAATCAGTCTTAAGATCTCAAGATTTGCATACACTCCACTTAGTTCCTATATATTTACATGCCTAAAACCTAAACTTAATTTTTTACATATATGCCATTTTCTTATGCATGAAAACAATGATATTTTTGCCATGATGTGAAGGATTTTGGGTGCATAAATATAAAAAGTGATGTTTAGGTGTTAAATATTTAAATACATAGCAATTGAGTGATATGAAGGAAATGGCCCTTCTCTATATCCAAGTTTCTGGATTCTCTCCATTGTAACAAGGGATTGTTATTCACATCGTGGCGAAAGAGCTACTGTTGTTATTAACGAGATGGAAGAGGCGCAATTTCCTAATAATAAATAAATAAAAGAAAGTGGCAATTTCAGAAAAAGTTGGTTGAGGAAAACAGGAGGAAAAAAAATATAAAAGACTTATTTCTAAATAAACTTGCATCCAATGCATCATTGATATCACCACCATATGATGACCAGTGTTAGCATCACACTACCATAACTTATCAAATTAAAGTGGACACGTCCAAAGCATAACAAAATCAATATAATATGGGGGTATTTGCATACCATACAATTCTTATGAATTTGCATATCTTAAGAATACCATTATCACTTTACATTTTACAAGCGAAATACACATTTTGATGCATAGAAAGAGTGGTATTAATGTAAACATCAAATTTTAGGTGTTAGATATGTAAATACATAAAAATTGTGGGTCATGTATATAAAGCTTCCTTTACCTATATTTATGCTCAATCATCCTGATGCGATCCTGGTGACAACGCGAGCTTGAGTAATTGTTGTTGCGGTTCGGATCACAACCACAAATTATAACATGTAATACAACCCTTGATTGCGCCGCGTACTCAGATTAGTTGGTCAGACATCAGCTTGTCAGTTGTAAGTCCTCTCTGGTCTGAGGTTCGATTTTCCCGGTGTGTAGGGTGTGATACTCGAATTCTTACGCGCATGAGGGATGACCGGGGCTCATATAATAGCCTCCGGCCATTCCTTTTTTTAAAAAAAATAATAATACAACCCTTGATTATGACCAATTCAAGCAAACAAGTACGAGCTTAAATAGCACGGCCTTTTTCAAATACAACATCAATGCCTTCAGCAGCAATACCAAGTTCAACCATTAGGTGAATGTATTCAAAAACATTATGACCATTGATATGTAATAACCTCGAGTACTTTAAGATATCACATTTATAAAAAAAGAACAAACAAGATAACATCAAATCAAATTCCTTCTTAATTGAATACCAATGTTAGAAACTAGTGTTTCTTATCAATATGGGATCAGGCAGATATGTGACCCAGTATCTTAACCCAGGTTGGAGAATATTGTAATACCTCAATTTAATAAAGATAAGGAATTGGGAAAGAGATATATTGCTTGCCTTCCACCAACGACCGCCGGCAAGATTAGAAGATCAGAATGGAATACCAGAATATGAAAAAGGTAGCCTGAAGCCAATACACTTCCCGGAAGCTCTGGTCATAACCTTTTAACTGTTAAATTCAGCTGCCAGTTATTTCCTTCTCCTTTGCCCTGGACATGTCATCTGCTGACTTGATGAAGCGCTTTGTCATCTCTTCAATCTGAACAAGAAAAACAAAAGCAAAAGTTTTCAATATTAGATTAACTGCAACCATGGATAAGATCAATGGAATTGAAGATTACTTCTTTCTCCAATCTTTTCACGTCATCTTTTGGAATGCTTGATGCTGATTTCTTAATTGTATCAAGGGCCTGCAACATCCATATTTGATATAATATGAGGAAGTCTTGAATACAATCTTCACATTGAGGGAAATGTTACATGAGTAATTCTTAAAGGCAAAAGAAAATGGAAATAAATACATAATTCTTCGAAGTACTGAAGCAAAACAATGACTTCAGAGCAAAATAGTTTTGCTATCGGAGCTTCAAGAAAAGACTAAATAAATTGAACTTTTCTTCAAGGCACATATAGCACAGGGAAAAACAAATATGGAAGCTTAATTATTATTTCAATATATCTGGAAAAATTGATTAATCATACTCATTTACATGATCAACCCTCCACTCAAAAGCAACCAAGGAAAGCGAGATGATATACGTTTATCATAAAGACACTAATTTATCCCAAAAAATAAATAAATAAACAGATTGTGATCAAATTATCATTTTAGGAAGGATTTACTTTCCTAAAAGTGTTCGTTATAATAGATTACTTTTCAATCATTCATGAGCACAAATAGCAAATAATAAAAGAAAAGGAATGAATCCCAAACTAAAGGCAAGTCATGTGACTTGGGGTGTAACCGAGCAAAATCACTCATGAGTCCCCTCGGGCTTAGGCTAGACTCGATAAATGGCTCGCAAGCTAACCTCGATGAGCTAATAAGCAAAATTTAAGCCAATCTCGACTCAACTTGTGAAAAAATAATTAATATAAAAACAACAAGCCTTTATCCCAATAAGTGGGCTCCCCTACATGAATCATTTTTCTCCATTGCCTGATATTGAGTGTCATTTTCATTTAAATCTAATAAATTAAAAATATTTTTTATACAACATGCCCAAGTCTTTCTAGGTCTACCTCTTCCTTTCCTAACACAAGTCAAATTTAAAACATTTGTTCTCCTATCTGGATCATCAGATGGTCGACGTTTAATGTGACCAAACCATCTCAGCCGAATCTCTTTAATTTTGCCAGCCACTGGAGATACACCAAATCTATCACGGATATACTCATTTTGCCTTTTGTCTCTAAGTGTGAAGCCACTCATCCACCTAAGCATTCTCATCTCGACAACACTTAACTTAGTTTTATGTTTCTCCTTTAAAGGCTAACATTCTATGCCATAGAGCATTGCAGGTCTCACCGCCATCTTATAAAATTTTCCTTTCAGTCTAAGCGGTACTTTTATATCGCACAAAAGACCCGAAGCATTCCTCCACTTCAACCAACCAACTTGTATTCTACTAATAACATCCTCATCTATATCACCATCACTTTGAACAATAGACACGAGATATCTAAAGCGATCGCACCTTTTAATAATTGACCACCCAAAATCACAACTCTATCACTAGAGCTACTACCAATAAAATTACATTTCATGTATTCATTTTAGTTATGCTCAAATGAAGGCCTTTAGACTCCAATGTAGACATCCATAATTCAATTTTTTCTTGAGCTCTTTCTCTAGACTTATCCACAAGAAAGATATCATCAACGAAAAACATATACCAAGGTACATCCTCCTGTAAATGTCCAGTAAGAGCATTCATAACTAAAGCAAAAAGATATGGGCTTAAAGACGATTCCTAATGTAATCCAACTGAAATTGGAAAATATTTGATATATTTGATCAATCCTCCTGTTCGAACACAAGTAATAGCTCTAGTATACATATCTTTAATGATTTGAATATAAATCATATTAACATCTTTCTTCTCTAGAACTCTCCAAAGAATATCTATTGGAACCTTATCGAAAGTGTTTCTAAATCAATAGAAATCATATGTAGATCCTCTTTATTTTCTCTGTGCTTCTCCATCAAACATCTTAACCTATGTTCAATTACCCACTCCACCAATTTTAAAATATGACACATCAACTTAATTCCTCTATAATTTGCACTCTTGTGCATTCCCTTTATTCTTAAAAATGGGGACCAAAATATTTTTCTTCCACTTCTCATGCATTTTTTTAGTTTTTAAAATAATATTAAAAAGTTTAGTAATCACAAAAAAATCCCAAATCTCCTAAATATTTTCACACATCAATTGGGATATCAGGTCCTACAGACTTACCACTTTTGGTTTTCTTTAAAGCCTCATCAACTTTTTTACTAATGCAACGGTAAAAATGAAACATTTTATTATTATTAAAGATATTAAGATCATTATTATTAAAAATTTATTAAAATAACTAATTCACCTATGTTGAATATCTTTTCTAAGAAAAAATACTTTTTATTTTCATCTTTAATACACTTGAGTTAAATATTTACTTTCTTTTCTTTTTGTGTAGCTAGTTTATAAATATATATTTTTCACCAACTTTAGTATTTAATCTATTATAAATATCGCTAAAAGTAGAATTTTTAGCATAAAAAATTTTTCTCTTGTACTCCCTACAGACCTTCCAGTTTTCTAAACATTTAAATTTAAACCAATTTTTATAAAAAAACTTCTTATATTTTATATTTTCTTGCACATTATAATTCCACACCAACTATTTTTTATTTATAGAAACTTTTATTTCTCATTCTCCAAGTGCATATTTTGCAACATATTTAATAGTATTTGATACTTTATCTCATATAGAATTTGCAGCTTCATGAATATAAAGTTTACTCATAAAAATAATTTTATTTGTGACTTTTAGGTGTCGTCATCTAAGTCTATTACAATGATTATTAGTATTCTTTATTTTACAATTCTTCATCTTAAAATCCAGAATTAATAATCAATGTTGAATACTTAAATCTTCACTGGGAATACTTTAAAATCTTTACATTCTCGGCGATCTCTTCTTCTCAAAAGAAAATAATTAATGTGTTTTATTATATTCATTCCTATAAGTAATAATATGTTCAGGAATAAATTATTAACAATAAAAAAATCACATGCTAAAGCAAAATCTAATATGACTATCTTCTTTGCTTATCACTACCTAAATACCAAAGTTTAAAACCTAAGCTATCAATCTCCTTAGACTTTTCTCTAACCCATTTCGTTTCTTGAATGCATAAGATATTTATCTTTCTATAAAAAATAATATCAACTAGTTCAATTAATTCACCTGTCATAGTACCATCATTCCAAGATCTTATCCAAATATTAGTTTCAAGAACCAAATTCTTTACCTGCATCTATTCGTAATGTGGGAACCCTTACTTATTTAACGCTACACCTAGAAACCTATGTAGCAGCCCTTGCACACTTTTCATTGTATCCAGGTCGTCTAGCGAGTCGCTTCCAGGGGACACCCTAGCATTTACACAATGATAAAAAGATTAATGTCATAATGTTTTGATAAATTTTAAGCTGGTTGTTGACTACCTAACGCAATCCTCTACTTTTCACATCCGGGGCTTGGGACCCGATAATGACAATGTTAAATAACTAATATAGAATGCACTTAAATTATTAAAATATTAAATTTTACCTATAAATGATTAAAACTATATAAAATTATAATTTATTTTTTTGTATCAAATGATTTCTTATGAGCTCCCTCACCCCCGCACATCTCTCTACACCAAAGTGTAAGGAAGAGGGTAAACTAAATGCAAGGAAAGAGAGACAAGGAAGCAAGCAGAAAAAGGGTGATATTCAAAAAGAAACAAAATAGGAACAATTCAACTCAAACGATGATAAATTACCAATCACTTAACACATCATATTCAGCCATCTCTTTCCAGAAAAGTTTCACCGCTCCATACCGAATTCATTACAATAGTCCTATTTTGTGTCTATCTTGGTTTTATAAAGCTCATTGTTCCCATGCAGAGAATCATAGCCCCTGATCTCAATGGTATTCAAAGAATCAATGTAGCTTATAATTTTGATCTCTAGAACATACAAAATTATAACTAAGGTGTGAGAGAAATGGCATACCACGAAAAATGCATGTCAATAACCCCTCATCAATAAAAAATTATTTGATATTAGAACATAGATCTTGCCTATATTTTTAGTGGTATTTGGGATGGGAAATTCAATACGAGAACAAACATTAAAATATTGAACTCCCCAAATCATGCAAGAATCCTAGAAGTCGATAAGAATACCAAGAACAGTATAGGTAGAAATAGGACTGAGTGGTGCCTAAGAAGAAAGACATAAAGGACCATAAAAGAATCATTGTTAACTGCTAATCCAATTCTAGAATTAGAATCATCCATCCAGGGACTGACTTGAGGTCTAAAAAGATTGAGCAGCAACACTAGAATTAGAATCATCCATCCAGGGACTGACTTGAGGTCTAAAAAGATTGAGCAGCAACACAAGTGTAGATTGTTGACGTCAAGAGAAGTTTAAAAAGTTTAATACTCATGTAAGGTAGCAGCAAGCCTCGTTGTATTTAATTAAACTGATTAGATAGCTACAACTTGATGCAAGATGGGCAGGCATATCCACAGTTCCAAATTAAGAATGACCAAATGATAAAGCATATTAGCACATATCCATGATGATATGAAGTTTTTCCTCTAATAATATTTTATCATGACCCAAACCGAGGCTTGGAATTAACCAAGACAAAAATAAACAGGCAGACAGTATAATTAAGTTTTCAATTATTCTATATCTATCACTAATAGTTTAATATCCAAATATTAATTAAAGAGCCACTATAAAAAGCTTTTTAATTAACAAATAAAAGTTTATCACTTTGATTGCAAATATCACCTTCTGTAAACATTATATACTCTAGTATTCTTCTCATTCAAAAGCTTGAACTTGGAAAAAATGTTAAAACAACATGAATTATCTCAGATAATTAGTGGAGATATCACACTTCTAAACTATAGTAATCAAGGAAAAAAATTATGCATGCTAGTCTTTCAATTTTCCCTATAAAAAATCTTATATTAATCTAATGCATGCATTCTTAACATTTGCTCAACCAAAATAATCTGAAACATTAAATGCATTGGTTTAACTTGATTTTTCAAAGTTTAATTTTTAACTTTACTTTTACTTTAAACTCTTAATATTCTGTCTCAGAAGAACTGTTAAACATTACTTTAGTTGTAATAATCATTTTTTGAGAAATTTGATAAATTTTTTTGCGACTTAAAATATACCTCAAATTTCACATTCTTTAAATTTCAATCGAATTATAACCGAGTCAAGTTATAAAATTCTACACATCAAATCGAGCAATTTGATACATAATATTATACATAAATTATGAATAGATAGAAAGATATAAAAATCAAAAAGTATAAGTTTAATTAAATTAATTAAACCTTAATTAACCATCCTAATCCCGCGTGATATATTCTTTGGATGGTGTCGAATGTGGAAATCCCCATTCCAGAGCATTTGAAACCTCTCCTCTCCCCCTCTCGGTTTTGCTGGCACGTCCCTCTCTCTCAGTCGCACTCGGCAAAAGCACCCGTGAGGAGTTACAAGGGGCAAGCAGCCTAGTGGAGTCGCACGAGCCGCAGAGTGTCAAATCCTATTTCCCCTCTCTCAATTTCTTCTTCCTACAAGAGTAGTGCTCGGCTAATGTAGTAGCACGAACTGAGCAGCCTGTAGAGTGTCGCAACTGGCAGTTTAGGGCTCCAGGGTGAAATTGGTGAGTACGAAACCTTATTTCATACTATTTGAGACATTCTTTTCTTTTATTTTCATTTTGAGATTTGCCTTGTTTTTCATGCATTATTCATTTGCGATAGCCGTCGGAAGCGCTGATCTTATGTTGGACGTGTTGTAAGTGGTTTGTGAGTTTCCGTAAGGGATTTAACACAAAATCACTAAAGGGAAAGGAAGATTTGAAGTGTTAGGAAGAAGTGGGAAGAAGTTTTGGCAACTTTGGAGAAGGTTGGGTTTTCGAGAAGCTGTTTAACGTAAGTTTTGACTATTCATTATATTTTGAGTAAACTTACCTTATGAACTAAGATATCCTGAATTTCTAAGTCGTTTAAATTTCAGGTAGTTTATCCAAGACGCCAAGTTCGAGGCAAGTGTGTGAAAGTTATTCATAGGACGACTCCATTAAAATTCAGGTAAATTAATCATAAGCTAAGAAGATTAATTCGATTAATATAAATTACTTAAATCTTAAAGTTTAATATTATATTTTGTATGTTATTAAGCTCGATATAAAATTCACCGCAACATTCAGCTAGTTATCGAAGATTAAGATTTTAGCATGATAATTTAGATGAGCAATTATATTTCTAAATTTCAGTAATCTTTTTATTTCAAAATATATTTTGATTTATATGTATGCTTTGTTCGGTTAGATTTATATTGCAGCAGATTCTTCATATTATTAGATAGAAAATATATGCATGACTGAAAAGATATACAAGATATGGTATGAAAGATATAACTGAAAGATATGTGTGAAGATGCATGATATTTATCATATGTTTGATATGTAAGATAGATATGATACAAAACTTAGATGCATGATAAAAAAATATGCATGATATAAAATATATGCATGAGATAAGAAATATACATGATATGATAATTATTTCTGATGNGACAGCCAAAAATATTCTTTTGCCTATACTTCTGAAATCGAATCCTAGTTCAGTTCTTAAAATATGTAATTAAATAATGAATTTACAGCTTAAAATTAAAACCTTATCTCCTTATATGTCAAGATCGACTTCTTCCTCCCGTACAAAAGACTCTCTTCTTGTCTATCTGGCTCGGTTCAATAACACTAGCACTTGAGATGCTAAATTCTTCAGCTTTTTCTTTAACCTCTTTTCCTTCCCAAAGGACACGCACTAATCCTGTGAGGAGTTTGAAACCCTTATCCCTTCCCCTTCTCCTCATCCTTCGTGCTTCACACTTGGCATCAAAGTCTAGGGCTTGATTCGGTCTTCACACGAGTCTTCCCTCTTCTCCCTTTCCTTCGTTAGAAGCCTTGCACCAAACACACGACACAAAAACTTGTATTACTTCACGCAGACAGCACCACTTGACTTCAACCCTCGCACTTGAATCCACTTACTTGCATGCATCTTCTCCTTCCCGCATCACACCGACTTCGTCTTCGAAGCGAGAATCTTCCTAAGATCGATGATGCCACACACGAGACATCCTTCGCCTCTTCCTCATTCCTTCACGCACAAAACACATGTGAAGGCTCCCTGCTACACATGAGACGAGCCTCACACTCAATTCAACGCTGTCTCCTCTAACTTAGACATTCAGTGGAGAAATTACACTTCTAAACTACGATAACCAAGAAAAAGAAAATAATATGCACGTTGGTCTTTCAAATTTTACTATAGAAAATCTTATATTAATTTAATGCATGTATACCTAATACTTGCTTAACAAAAATAAACTAAAAAATTATATTCATAGTTTTAACTTTGTTTTAAAAATTTAATTTTAATTTTACTTTTATTTTATACTCTTGGGATTCACATCTATCTTAGGAGAACCGTCAAACATAACTTGGCACATCCCTCACCGATGTTATCTCATCAATACAGTGGCTCATGATCAAAATTACACGATTGTCTAAGGTGGAAAAGTGTTCACTCACCCCTGACCGATATTCTCCAGTCGACACAGCAGTTAGTAATATGAATTACACAATTGTCTGAGATAGCAGGGTGTCTACTGATCCGTGATCGATACTCTCTGTTCGGCACATTGACTAGTGACCGAAGTTTTTAAGATAACAGGAAAACATCTGCTCGCGCGAGTAAACGACATTTCTTGCCTATACCATAAGTGAAATTCTCGTTCATGCACATATAAGCATTCATATATAAATTATTTTCATTCTTCATGGCATGCATTATTTACTAATGAATAATTACACATCTAATTGAATCTAAAGGTAATACATGCACATTTATTAAAATTTGAATATCATGCAATATTTTATATATGCAGCTCTACTATTATTTAAATGTTATTCAATAATATAATAATTTTATAGAAAATTCATTGTGCAACTATTTAACACAACATATTTTTCTATATAACAATATAAAGAATTCATTATAATCTAAATCTCACTAGAACATAGCATAAATAAAATTAGGTATATATTTGTAAATAGTAAAAATTACAGTTTTTAGAAGTATATTACTCACCTTGGCTTGAAAGGAGACTTATGTATGTGTGTATTCCTTTACTTAATCACATTGTTGATTCTTTACAAATTATTATCATTAAATTAAGATCGAAAGTATTTTCAAAGTATACATTAATATAAAAATTTAATTATTTATATCTATTGATAAAATCATAAACATACCTCCAATCACATTTTTATCTTCTTTGAAAACTTCACAATCCATAATTACTATTTCTTTTACATCAAAAGTTCTCAATCTAAGATTGTTAATTCATAATGTTAATATTAAATTAATAACATTTTAGTTAAAATCAAATATATAAATAGGAACATAAATCTTATCAACACATTCATTGTTGATTAATCTTCTCCTCAATCCAAAATATTTTTCAACCTATACCTCTAATATCGAATCCTAATTTGGTACATAAAATATTTAATTAAATCATCAATTTAAAACTTAAAATTTAAACCCTTATCTCCTTATACGTCAAGATTGATTTCTTCCTCATGCACAAAAGACTCTCCTTGACTATCTGGCTCGGTTCAATAACAGTAGCGCATGAGATGCTCAATTCTGCATTTTTTTTTCATGCAAGGCTCCTTCCACTTTTCCTTCTCAAAGGACACACATTGATACTAAGAGGAGTTTGAAGTCCTTGTCCGTTCTCCTTCTCCTTATTGTTCATGCTTCACACTTGGCATTAAAGTCTAGGGCTCAGTTCGGCCTTCACACAAGAGGCTTCCTCTTCTCCCTTTCCTTCGTCATAAGCCTTGCACCAAACAGACGATGTTGAAGTTTTCGTTCCTTTATGTAGTCAACATCGCTTGACTTCAACCCTCGCACTCAAATCCACTTACCTGCATGACTCTTCTCCTTCTCGCATAACACCAACTTCGTCTTCAAAGCGGGAATCTTCCAAAGTTAGATAATGCCACACACAAGAAATACTTAGCCTCTTCCTCATCCTAAAGTACAAAACACATGTGAAGGCTCCTTGCAATGCATGAAACGAAGCTTGCACTCAATTCAACATTGTCTCCTCTAGCTTCGACACCTGCAAGCAACACAACAAGTAGATCCCTCACTCCATTTCTTAACGCACAGGCTTCTTTCTTCCTCTCAACTTCCTTCATATTTCTTCTTCTCTACTCGACTCTTCATCTCCCTCCATAGTCTTCTGTCATTCTAGGTTTGAATGGGAACATTTATTTCCTTAAAATGAAACTGTCGAGACGGTCGCTCCTTTCATATTGACACAAACCACTTAATTTTTTTCTTTATTTCATTTTATTTTTTAAATTTTTATTTATTTATTATCTTTTCTTTTTCTCTCTGTTATTACAATCTCCCATCATAAAATTTTGTCTTCAAATTTAATAAATTTTATAAAATTTAACCATTATGCAAACAAATAATAAACAAATCATAAATATTCAAGAGAATTTAATTCCTGTTAAAGGATGACAAAAGAATATATGATAAATTCACCTTTGAGATAAGACAATTCAAGTGAACGATCCCCAAACATCTGAAACATAATGACATAACGAAAATAACACTACAAAAATAGTGCAACATAGCTAACAAAACACTCAGTTTTTGAAAAAGAACGTACAAAATGATAATCAACAACAGATAACTAAAATGACACCCAAATGACAAATCACTCAAACTCAATTAGCATCTCCGTCAGTAGCAATAGGTTCTTCAGTTTCCTCATGAAGAAATAAATGCTTGGTCTTACTTGTCATGGTACCAACTTTTATCATCCTCTGTTGACCACTCCTAAAAATAGATCCCTCCTAAAAAGTTTCTCTAGGTAATCCATTCCTAAGTTAGCATTTGATGTGAATCTCTGAGCAAATTTTGGGCAGTTCCTTATCTAATGTTCATGTTGTCTACACAAGAAACATACCTTCAAACTAAATAAACCTTTACCACGACGTAAATTCTCACACTAAAGACAGGGTTCTATAGTGCTGCTTCCAGACTGGCCTTTAACTCAATCAACAAATGACTTTCCCATTAAACTCTCCAGAATGAACTATTGGTGCCTCTTCTACCAAACTCTTCCTCTTGTGCATGTCCTTACGTTTATGAGTATGCTGAAAATCAATTTCCATCCGCTTAGCCCTCGATACTAACACTGAATAGTCATGAATCCCAAGTGGAAGTAGTGGTTGCCTAAAAGAATCTTTCAATCAAGAAAAGAACATGTGGCATTTCTCATCTGCATTTGGAATGAGTTTTGCTGCATTATCTTGACAGTATAATGAGCTCTGCTTCATACTGCATAGTTGATGGATCTACCAACACCGAACTAATAAAGGTATTCTACATTTGTCTCTTGGTTGAAATTAATACAAACCAACCTCTGAAGATTCGCACAAACTCTTTTACTATATTAAGTGGCTAGGCCGACCACCAAATTTTTACAATAACTGTCCTTGCCACCATTTCTCAGCTTCCCCCACAAAGGCAAATGAGCAAGAATAAATCTCCTTTCTGATGCACATAACATATAGTCTATAATTTCCTCTACTCTCATGAACCAGTTTTTAGCTTCCACTGAGACACCTACGCTATAATTTGTGACTTCTTCCTCTTGATTATCCATAACTCTAAAATAACTATAGTATAACATAATTGTTCACGATTAACTTTTCACTTTATATTCCTTATAAGTTAATCAAATCATCAAAGTGACTCTTTCATTAAGATTCATATTATTTTAGGGTTTAGTGAACTAAATTACATATTTTTTGAGGTGGTAGAGTGCATACTCATCTCTGGCCAATAGTCTTCCGTTGACACATCAATTAGTGACATAAGTTTCATAATTATCAGAGATAACAGAAAAACATCTATGCGGGCAAGTACATTGGCATGCTNTGGAAAAGCTGAATCTTGTTTTCTTCTAATGCTGTTTATTCATTAAACATTTGGAGGGATTTGGATAATAGTGCATTTATCATTAATCCTATTAGGGGTTGGGGAGACCTATCACATTTTAGAGAAAAATGGAAACCTATTTACAAAAATCACATTTTTAATTATATTTCATTCATTGCTATGTGGTTCATATGGGTTGCTGAGAACTCTTATAAACAAGAGGGGATTTGTGTTAAATGGGAAAGGGTGATGTCTAATATATTAGCATATATTAAGAAAGTGAGTGATTTCCTCAATTTGCGGCCTTATTTTTTTGTTGGTTCGAAGATTTGGTTGGGTCTTTCTGTTTATATTGCCCCAAAAATTTATTGTATGTTCGAACAAACCTAGCTTCCCAGAGATTAAGGTGACACTGATAGGAGCTTTAAAGGTAGCAGTGTTGGTATGGGAGGTGTCTTCAGATCTTATCCTGGAGGACTTTTGTGTTTCTTTTCTTCACGATGTATCACCATTTTTTGACTTTGTCCCTCTAACTCCAATAAATAGGGGGATCTTAGCATTTATTAGAGACATTTTGGCTCTTCTATCAAGATCCATCCTCTGTAAGGAGAACTCTCTCCCCCTTTCTCTTATAATCTCCACCTACAAGATATAAAATGGGCCATAAAGCTTGTGAATAGTTGATTCGCCTCTACGGGGTAAGTCTATGTGGACTCTCCCCCTCTTTGTCACTTTATGTAACTCTCTCTCATGGTTTCTACTACTCTGATCTTTTGACATGCCTTAGAAGACAAATTTGGATTCAACATCCTAAAAATTATGGTGTGCGCGGAACTTGCTACCAACAAGAAGGGAAACAAGACTGAAAATAAATACATCTCAAAGACACTCCTAATAGGAAGCACACCAAGGAGTTCACGCAGCGATAGATATGGAGCCCAAGAATCCATTTACATCATCTTCTAAGAGGATTTAGCTTGAATTCAAGAACCACAAAATGGAAGACCGGCTTCGAACGGTTGGAACACTCTCTCAGAGAAGGTCGGTCGATAATAACTACGCAACGCTGGGTCAATTTTGAGCGGCTAATACCTAGCTCAGCAAATAAAGGGAGTATCATTTCAAAACTTATCTTGTTCAATGATGCATAAATCTGTTAATGTTTTCTCATGTTTGATTGAAACTGGGGAACTTGAATCCAATTAGCAATGCTAATAGCTAAATCAAAGAGCCTGGTCAGCAAAATACCTCACCATGCTCTTGCATTATGAATCTTGTTCTCCAAACCTGAATTGGATAAATTCCTAGAGGTGGTTCCTTACCCAATAATGATACGCTTCATAAAGGGTACGATGCAAATCATCCTCGTAATGAGTCTTGCCAGTTACCTGACCAAGGAGACGATCTGACCAAGCATCCAAGTACATGAAAATATTAAAATGCAAGTTGAACGACCCATATCAAAAAATAAATTTTAGTGAAGCAATAGGCATCTAATAATTTGAAAAGATGATAAAAAATTATGCAGTAAATGTCTGATTAGTGTCTTAACACAAAATCCAAAACTCAACACCAAGCATCAAAAAGACCATCTCAAAGCTCAACATATATAAAACGCTAGAGGTGGTTTATTGCCTAATAGCAATAAGCTTCATGAAAGGTACAGAGCAAATCATCCCAACAATGAGTCTCATTGATTACTCAGTCTAGACATCAATCTGACCAAGCAAATGACACAAGCAGTGTAAGAATTATGTTAGGAGGTGATATTAAAAAATGACCAATGTTCTTCCCAAGATTTGAGTTATCAACCAATACGAATATTCATCACCAAGAAACTATCACAAGAAAATAATGTGATAAATGTAAAATAATAGAATCAAAGGAATGCAAAAATAACTGAGAAACTTCATTCTTTTCTAAATGTAAATAATTTACAAGTATTTTCTATACAAAAACATTTCATTTACACAATATATATTTACAAAAATTTTTCCAGAAAATATATATAAGTTTCAGGAGGTCGCCTTGAGGACCCTCCATTACCTCTGGCATCTGACCCTTCCCACACAAACCCCTCAAAATTGGTGTATGGAGCCAAAAATTCATCAAAGTCTACAAATGTCAAAATGATTGGGCTCTACTGAATGAACCGATCGATCACCGTGATGTTGTCGACTCGAAGCTGCTCACTTGGAATCTTTTTTTGGTTGTGAGTGGGAGGGGAGCTCCCCGACAAACTCCTTCTCGATCTCCATTGTCGCTATATTCATCTGAAATTTCTGATTTTTTAGTTATGCAATCAATAGAAGAGCTGACATATTAGAAACCACCTTTTTCATTGCTTCTAGCCTCCATCCAGTTATCACATGTCACTCTCAGTCTTCCTAGAAAGCATGGTCGAGATCTCGATCATTTCTGAGATAGCGGCCACTACAGGTTTGCCCAATCGAGAGCCATTGGCTAGAGGTGGGAAACCTCCCACACTTTGGGATGATGGTGATCGGTCTTCTTTTAAAGCTCCGGACACTTAAACACACAAAGGGACTTAGCAAAGTCTTGAGACCAGATCACTTCAACAATAGTAAAAGGGTAGACTTCAGCTGACCACGAACCATCATAACACGCCACCTCCAGGTTGATGGTGGTGTACTGACTGTCGGAGCTATTCTAGATCTTTGCCCCCTTCCCTCAGAGGAAACCAATCAATTGGAGAACCCTTCCTATTTTTTTAATAGGAGGGATGAAGTGGAGGATTTGACTCGGAAATAGACTCCTTCCCTTCTTGATATCGCACCTCCTCCTGAGACGCCGCCCCTAGGGTCAATTTTTGATTTAGTCTGGTGGTAGAAGTAGGTCGTTTGGCCTCACTTCATACAGATAGTCCAATGAATGTAGGATCGTGATGAGGCAAAGTTGACTGCAGTCTTGCCTTTATCTCAAAGGATTCCTCCTCAGCCTCGGTCCATTCTAGGAGATTGGATGGCTCGACAGACTCTAACCAATACATGCCCAAAAGAGCTGCACCCAAAAGATACTTATTAGTTCATCAATGGAACTTTTTTTCAATCACCACCATGGTTGCAAAAATAGAAAAAAAGAAATTATTCAGCTACGGAGCCAACTATGTCATCACAATCCTCAACTGATCATCCTTCGATCGTTGTGACTTCTTAGGAAGGAACAATCTTCGCCCGGACCTCAATTTTGACCTTCTTTCGGACAGTCCAAACAATAAAGGTCACCTCTTGCTTAAACTTTTTTGTGTTGGAGGTGACCTACAAATCTAGTCTTTCAACCAAATACTCCAAGAAATAAGACCATAGTCAGGGTCACCAAATTTGTGTATTAGGGAATTGAGAGGAGTTGCTCGCTGATTTAAGCTCAATCAATCTGGAAATAATTCATCCAATTCTTCCTCTTGAAGGCATCCCAAGACAGTACAGTTTTGATGCCCCAGTTTGTAGAAGGTTAGGTGATGATGAACTTGAACTTCTAGTCCTTCACTTCGTGCTCTATGCCAAAGAACTGAAACTAATTGTCTGTCTCAATCTACATGTATGTGTCAGCCTCCACCTTGAAATAAAACATGTGGTTGAATAAAGACCATGGTATTTCTCTTTGGTTGCAGAAAAATACATAAATCATGATCGCCGTGATAAAGTTATGCTTTATCAAGGTTGGGATAACCCCATACCGCTTCAAAATCACTCTATGTTTCTGTCACAAGGGCAATTACAATTCGTATATGAACTGGTCTATGTAAATGATTAGATCATCTCCAAACCAATTTGTGGCCCTCTCATCAAGATAAGCGGCTCTAAAACTAATAGTCTAATCAAAAGCAAATTCCATCTCCACAAAAGCTACATCAGAGTGGGTAAGAATCAACCACTGGATTGTAGCTACCAGGCCGAAAGTTTTGGAAGTGCGCTTTGAAGCCATCAGAGAATGAAAAAATAAATGAAAACTTTACTTAGATAATTTATATATATATATCTGTTTCGATAATTAAGTTAACTCAGACCCTAGTCTGATAGGAGATACTTACCAAACTGGTCCTCGGTCACCTCAGCCAGGACAAGACCTTTCCTAACTAATCTCCTATACAATATTTGACTGCCAAGAACGAAGTGATTTGCTCGATCATCTTCAAAATGCGCCCTCTACACAAATTCATCTTCCTAGAGTTCAGTTACTTCTTGGCAAAGATCAACTATTCCCCCCCCCCACCTCATCTCCTCCAACAGAATCAACATCGCATGAAGATCCTCCACTTGTCAAACCAGGGCATTCTACATCTTGTCTAGCTAATGAGTAAATGTCCTTAGGGACATACGACATCCCTCAACCCATTCCTCACAGATCTTCACATAGTTAGTCAGAAATTTGACCATGTTTCCTCATTATCGACTAGCACTTGGTGAACAAAAGTTGCCGCTGCAATTGGTTCTCAGTCGTCACCAACAAAGGGAAAAACCCAAATTTGAGCATACTCACCTGCATGAAATAGAAATGGATTAGCAAGAGAAGAAATTATCTAAGTAAATCCTAAGGCAAATGACAACACATAAGCAAGATTTGCTCCACCTCAAACTAAGTGGCTCTGCCTACATTCAACAATAAAGGATTCATCGACGATTCTTTTTTCTCCGACTAGCTAGTCACCTCTACCAATTCCTAGTAAACTAGTCAGTTGAGGAACAATTGAAGTCTTTAATTGGCCCAGAAACTTAACCGCAGCCTTCGTGGACAGGCTAGCCGTCGAACCACATAGTTCCTTTCTAGTGTTGGGTTGACTATTTTTTGGAGCCTCTTAGATTGAATTCAGCGACTCCTACTCCACTCACTCAGATGGTTTCAGCTTCTTAACGTGTTTCTTCTCACACTTCTTCTTCCTCAACTCGCCTTCTAGCCAGTGTTGTTTGTTTTATGGAACAATGACCAACATTTTTATCTAATTGACAGGTTGAGGCACTGAATCAGATCCTTTCTCCATAACTGTGATACGAAAACTGAGTTGTTGTAATGAGAAATAGAATTAAGATATGAAGAATTGTCTACTGCAGCGCATATATAAGGGTAGTGTGCATGGGAATCTAGAGAGTCTAATCATAGAATTAAATTATAACTACTAAGATTCAATTTATTACATTAAAATTTTTCTTATTCTTATTGAAGTTAATTCTATTAAGGAGCAAGAAAATTAGGAAACTTAATATGTACACTAAAAAAATATTTTGCACAAATCTCAAGACAATCTAACGATCCAAATCACAAATGAAAGGGTACATGTCCTCATGAATATGATCGGCTGCAGAGAACTAGTTAAGAGATAACTAATCGATCAAAGGGTTGCCAACTGACCAAAAGGTCACCTAAGCTGACCAGACATAGGCATTCACGCCAATGACCAGACAAAGGTCTAACATGCCCCAATAATATCACAAGTATCAATGTAAAACTCTCTCAACAGCTCCCCGAAAGGTTTCAAAAACTACCAAGGAATAATAATCGAGACCAACCGACCACCACACTCAAAACTAACTGGCTTTCCATAGCAAAGGCTGACCAATGTTTTGATAGGAAGGCTCACTGAAACCAACTCAGGTGACCGACTAGAAGGTCCTAGCACATGAAAAGGTGCAAAATTATTTTTGAACGTAAAAAAATGCTAAAAAGATAATAATATCTATGCTCCTATTAAAGCAGAGGAAAGCATGTAATTATAGACTTTGTACTAATATCTTTTATAAATAGGGAGACCATAACATGGATTAGAGGCTTTTTGGAGCTTTACTCTAGATCCATCCTCTGTATGGAGAACTCTCTTCACCTCTCTCTTATAATCGTTATTTCTAAGATATAAAATGAGTCACAGTGCCCAATGAAAACCTCATTCGCCCCTATAAGGCAAGTCTATGTGTATTGTCTCATTCTTTCTCCCCTCTGTCTCTCTCTATGCCTCTCCCTCATGATTTCTACCACTCCAATTCTTGAGCATGCATCATAGGGAAAATCTGAATTCAACAATACATATATATATATACTATCGAAACAAAATATTTTTCATCAAGTTTATAGTTGTGTCTAAAGTGAATCAATTTTAAGCAATATGGCCAGAGATTGAAAAGGATGAGGTCATCGAGTAAAAACTTCAATCCATTGTAATGTTTATCTACTTATTTCATCCCTAAATTTGTGCTTTAAAAATTGTGCCAAAGATTTCATTGAATGTTATCTTGTTTCTTGAGTTGGTAATAGACGATGTCCAATCAATCAAAAAGAGCTTCGAATTGAGACAATCTAACTAATGAATGAAATGAACTATTGTATGATTATGTGGGCCGTGGCATAAATTCTAGCATAGCTCATAGGTACTACTACACTCCACGATTTGTGGCTTCTACTTTTCCATGAGATTTGGGATGGTAAGGGAGACTGAAGTGGAGTTGTGCTTCCAAATTCTTGAGAGATCTCACCAAAAAGTGCTCAAAAAGTTGTGGTTACAATATGACACAATTATCTTTGGAAAGCAAATTTCATATTTGAGCTATGAAAACTTATGCAACATAATACACAATGAAATTGGTCGGTAATGTAGTAAAAGGCATGCATTTTGTCAAGCAATCAATAATGGACATGACATTTAACTCATAATGAACATGTGGGAACTAGACAATGAAGTCCATGGTCAAATCATCTAATAATTTTGTAAATATTAGAAGAATTTGTAATAATCCTTATGAACCTATTGCTTGGAACATTATTACTTGATAGTCTAGACAAATTTGAATTATATTGTGCACATCCTTCATATGTACCAAGTGAGACCATTTTGGGTCCCTATACAAAATTTTGTGGATGCAACCATTTCAGTCGAAGCTAGTGCTTGGTATTGCAATAAAAAAATTGATTTGACAGCAAGGGTCTTATTGTAGTTGTGCTTGTGCACCTATGCTTAGGTATCTTATGCAAACATGGAGGATCTCTTGTACTAATTATTCTATGTTAATCTTTTTGGTAGTCAGGATATTGATATGGGTGAACAATAATGGTGTAGTTCTTGACAATAGTAGACTTTGATATTTGGAATGGGGTGATGGAAGGTTAGTTTGCTCACTAAAAAGCTCAAGATATTGAACTAACAGAGAATAGAGAAGTGTGTGATGGGAATATGCCGCAATAGATTACTATTTATCTCTAGTTGGATTGTTGTAAGCTTTAGGAGCAACTTATGCATGAGGACAATTTTTTGAGGACCTAGTTGTAGTGAATGTGCTTGATGTCCAATAATCTATTTCATTGTAATGTAATGTATTGTCCATGTTTCATAAGCTTTTGTAATTATAATTGGTGATAGTATTACCTAAAATTGTAATCATTGGGTGCTTAATATAATGGCAGCACCCTAAATAGATAAGACAAAATGTTCAAGCATTAATTTACTTATTTTTCAAACCAATAGCACTATCCAATTTCACCACATTACTAACCAAGACATTTAGTAAGTTATGGCTAGGATTGGCAACTTCAAAAAATTCCAACAAATGTTTCTAAATGTAGTTATGATGGAGCCATTGTCAATCTAGACTTTGTACATATATGCTTGCTAGATCATGTAGGTTAATTTCTAGTTGTCACTACTGGGTTTGGCCCTGTATATACTTTATCTCCTGCATAAAAGACCATTTCAATGGCCAAGTTTTTGGAGGAATTCTTTAGTTCTATGAATAAAGCAAAAAAATTTAACTTCACATATATGATTTTAATAGTAGTTTTCACAACATTATCGCATAGCATAGCCCTTTCGCTCTCGAAAGCTTTTTAATGAAAGATGCTTTCAAGAAAATTTACACACATTAATAAATGTTTTGTTCTAGTAACCTTCAGATGTCTCTTTTTTCGCCGCATCATCCAAGTAGGAGATTAATGTGAGCTCATCGACATCAATCAGTCTTAAGATCTCAAGATTTGCATACACTCCACTTAGTTCCTATATATTTACATGCCTAAAACCTAAACTTAATTTTTTACATATATGCCATTTTCTTATGCATGAAAACAATGATATTTTTGCCATGATGTGAAGGATTTTGGGTGCATAAATATAAAAAGTGATGTTTAGGTGTTAAATATTTAAATACATAGCAATTGAGTGATATGAAGGAAATGGCCCTTCTCTATATCCAAGTTTCTGGATTCTCTCCATTGTAACAAGGGATTGTTATTCACATCGTGGCGAAAGAGCTACTGTTGTTATTAACGAGATGGAAGAGGCGCAATTTCCTAATAATAAATAAATAAAAGAAAGTGGCAATTTCAGAAAAAGTTGGTTGAGGAAAACAGGAGGAAAAAAAATATAAAAGACTTATTTCTAAATAAACTTGCATCCAATGCATCATTGATATCACCACCATATGATGACCAGTGTTAGCATCACACTACCATAACTTATCAAATTAAAGTGGACACGTCCAAAGCATAACAAAATCAATATAATATGGGGGTATTTGCATACCATACAATTCTTATGAATTTGCATATCTTAAGAATACCATTATCACTTTACATTTTACAAGCGAAATACACATTTTGATGCATAGAAAGAGTGGTATTAATGTAAACATCAAATTTTAGGTGTTAGATATGTAAATACATAAAAATTGTGGGTCATGTATATAAAGCTTCCTTTACCTATATTTATGCTCAATCATCCTGATGCGATCCTGGTGACAACGCGAGCTTGAGTAATTGTTGTTGCGGTTCGGATCACAACCACAAATTATAACATGTAATACAACCCTTGATTGCGCCGCGTACTCAGATTAGTTGGTCAGACATCAGCTTGTCAGTTGTAAGTCCTCTCTGGTCTGAGGTTCGATTTTCCCGGTGTGTAGGGTGTGATACTCGAATTCTTACGCGCATGAGGGATGACCGGGGCTCATATAATAGCCTCCGGCCATTCCTTTTTTTAAAAAAAATAATAATACAACCCTTGATTATGACCAATTCAAGCAAACAAGTACGAGCTTAAATAGCACGGCCTTTTTCAAATACAACATCAATGCCTTCAGCAGCAATACCAAGTTCAACCATTAGGTGAATGTATTCAAAAACATTATGACCATTGATATGTAATAACCTCGAGTACTTTAAGATATCACATTTATAAAAAAAGAACAAACAAGATAACATCAAATCAAATTCCTTCTTAATTGAATACCAATGTTAGAAACTAGTGTTTCTTATCAATATGGGATCAGGCAGATATGTGACCCAGTATCTTAACCCAGGTTGGAGAATATTGTAATACCTCAATTTAATAAAGATAAGGAATTGGGAAAGAGATATATTGCTTGCCTTCCACCAACGACCGCCGGCAAGATTAGAAGATCAGAATGGAATACCAGAATATGAAAAAGGTAGCCTGAAGCCAATACACTTCCCGGAAGCTCTGGTCATAACCTTTTAACTGTTAAATTCAGCTGCCAGTTATTTCCTTCTCCTTTGCCCTGGACATGTCATCTGCTGACTTGATGAAGCGCTTTGTCATCTCTTCAATCTGAACAAGAAAAACAAAAGCAAAAGTTTTCAATATTAGATTAACTGCAACCATGGATAAGATCAATGGAATTGAAGATTACTTCTTTCTCCAATCTTTTCACGTCATCTTTTGGAATGCTTGATGCTGATTTCTTAATTGTATCAAGGGCCTGCAACATCCATATTTGATATAATATGAGGAAGGCTTGAATACAATCTTCACATTGAGGGAAATGTTACATGAGTAATTCTTAAAGGCAAAAGAAAATGGAAATAAATACATAATCCTTCAAAGTACTGAAGCAAAACAATGACTTCAGAGCAAAAGAGTTTTGCTATCGGAGCTTTAAGAAAAGACTAAATAAATTGAACTTTTCTTCAAGGCACATATAGCACAGGGAAAAACAAATATGGAAGCTTAATTATTATTTCAATATATCTGGAAAAATTGATTAATCATACTCATTTACATGATCAACCCTCCACTCAAAAGCAACCAAGGAAAGCGAGATGATATACTTTTATCATAAAGACACTAATTTATCCCAAAAAAAAAATAAATAAATAAACAGATTGTGATCAAATTATCATTTTAGGAAGGATTTATTTTCCTAAAAGTGTTCGATATAATAGATTACTTTTCAATCATTCATGAGCACAAATAGCAAATAATAAATGAAAAGGAATGAATCCCAAACTAAAGGCAGGTCATGTGACTTGGGGTGTAACTGAGCAAAATCACTCATGAGTCCCCTCGGGCTTAGGCTAGACTCGATAAATGGCTCGCAAGCTAAGCTCGATGAGCTAATAAGAAAAATTTAAGCCACTCTCAACTCAACTTGTGAAAAAATAATTAATATAAAAACAACAAGCCTTTATCCCAATAAGTGGGCTCCCCTACATGAATCATTTTTCTCCACTGCGTGCTATTGAGTGTCATTTTCATTTAATTCTAATAAATTAAAAACATTTTTTATACAACATGCCCAAGTCTTTCTAGGTCTACCTCTTCCTTTCCTAACATAAGTCAAATTTAAAACATCTGTTCTTCTAATTGGATCATCAGATGGTCGACGTTTAATGTGACCAAACCATCTCAGTCGAATCTCTTTAATTTTGTCAGCCACTGGAGATACACCAAATCTATCACGGATATATTCACTTTGCCTTTTGTCTCTAAGTGTAAAACCACTCATCCACCTACGAATTCTCATCTTGACAACACTTAACTTAGTTTTATGTTTCTCCTTTAAAGGCTAACATTCTATGCCATAGAGCATTGCAGGTCTCACCGCCATCTTATAAAATTTTCCTTTCAGTCTAAGTGGTACTTTTATAGCGCACAAAAGACCCGAAGCATTCCTCCACTTCAACCAACCAACTTGTATTCTACTAATAACAATATCACCATCACTTTGAACAATAGACACAAGATATCTAAAGCGATCGCACCTTTTAATAATTTGATCACCCAAAATTACAGCTCTGTCACTAGAGCTACTACCGCTAAAATTACATTGCATGTATTCATTTTAGTTATGCTCAAATGAAGGCCTTTAGACTCCAATGTAGGCATCTGTAATTCAAATTTTTCCTGAGCTCTTTCTCTAGACTTATCCACAAGAAATATCTCATCAGCCAAAAGCATATACCAAGGCACATCCTCCTGTAAATGTCCAGTAAGAGCATTCATAACTAAAGCAAAAAGATATGGGCTTAAAGACGATTCCTAATGTAATCCAACTGAAATTTGAAAAAATTTGATCAATCCTCCTGTTCGAACACAAGCAATAGCTCTAGTATACATATCTTTAATGATTTGAATATAAGTCATATTAACATCTTTCTTCTCTAGAACTCTCCAAACGATATCTATTGGAACCTTATCGTAAGCGTTCTAAATCAATAAAAATCATATGTAGATCCTCTTTATTTTCTCTGTGCTTCTCCATCAAACCTCTCAATAAATTTATAGCGTCTATAGCAACCCTACCCGACCTAAATCCAAATTGATCATGAGAAATCTTTGTAATACGTCTTAAACTATGTTCAATTACCCACTCCAACAATTTTAAAATATGACACAACAACTTAATTCCTCTATAATTTGCACTCTTGTGCATTCCTTTTATTCTTAAAAAAGGGGACCAAAATAATTTTCTTCCACTTCTCAGGCATCTTTTAGTTTTTAAAATAATATTAAAAAGTTTAGTAATCACAAAAAAACCCTCAAATCTCCTAAATAATTTCACACATCAATTGGGATATCAGGTCCTACAGACTTACCACTCTTGGTTTTCTTTAAAGTCTCAACAACTTTTTTACCAATGCAACGGTAAAAATGAAACATTTTATTATTATTAAAGATATTAAGATCACTATCATTAAAAAATTTATCAAAATAACTGATCCACCTATGTTGAATATCTTTTCTAAGAAAAAACATTTTTTATTTTCATCTTTAATACACTTGAGTTAAATATTTACTTTCTTTTCTTTTTGTTTAGCTAGTTTATAAATATATATTTTTCACCAACTTTAGTATTTAATTTATTATAAATATCGCTAAAAGTAGAACTTTTAGCATAAGAAATCGTTCTCTTGTACTCCCTAAAGACCATTTTATATTTTTTTCCAATTTTCTAAACATTTAAATTTAAACCAAATTTTATAACAAAACTTCTTATATTTTATATTTTCTTGCACATTATAATTCCACACCAACTATTTTTTATTTATAGGAACTTTTCTTTCTCATTCTCCAAGTACATCTTTTGCAACTTTTTTAATAGTATTTGTTACTTTATATCATATAGAATTTGCAGCTTCAAGAATATCTCAAATCTTGAATATTTAAAGTTTACTCATAAAAATAATTTTATTTGTGACTTTTAGGTGTCGTCAACTAAGTCTATGAAAATGATTATTAGTATTTTTTATTTTACAACTCTTAATCTTAAAATCCAGAACTAATAATCAATGTTGAGTACTTAAATCTTCACTGGGAATACTTTAAAATCTTTACATTCTCGACGATCTCTTTTTCTCAAAAGAAAATAATCAATTTGTGTTTTATTATATTCATTCCATTAGGTAATAATATGTTCGGGAATAAATTATTAACAATAAAAAAATCACATGCTAAAGTAAACTCTAATATGACTCTTATCTTCTTTGTTTATCACTACCTAAATACCAAAGTTTAAAACCTAAGCTATCAATCTTCTTAGACTTTTCTCCAACCCATTTTGTTTCTTGAATACATAAGATATTTATATTTCTATAAAAAATAATATCAACTAGTTCCATTAATTCACCTGTCATAGTACCATCATTCCAAGATCTTATCCAAATATTAGTTTCATGAACCAAATTCTTTACCCGCATCCATTCGTAATGTGGGAACCCTTACTTATTTAACGCTACACCCAGAAGCCGGTGTAGCGGCCCTTGCACACTTTTCATTGTATTCAGGTCGTCTAGCGAGTCGCTTCCAGGGGACGCCCTAGCATTTACGCAATGATCAAAAAGATTAATGTCATAATGTTTTGATAAATTTTAAGCTGGTTGTTGACTACCAAACACAATCATCTACTTTTCACATCCAGAGTTTGGGACCCGACAATGACAATGTTAAATAATTAATATTGAATGCACTTAAATTATTAAAATATTAAATTTTACCTATAAATGATTAAAACTATTTAAAATTATAATTTATTTTTTTGTATCAAATGATATCTTATGAACTTGACTCGACTCATCTAAATTGCTACATGAGCTCCCCCACCACCGTGCATCTCTCTGCACCAAAGTGAAAGGAAGAAGGTAAACAAAATGCAAGGAAAGAGAGACAAGGAAGCAAGCAGAAAAAGGGTGACATTCAAAAAGAAACAAAATAGGAACAATTCAACTCAAACGATGATAAATTATCAATCACTTAACACATCATATTCAGCCATCTCTTTCCAGAAAAGTTTCACCTTTACATACTGAATTCATTACAATATTCCAATTTTGTGCCTATCTTGGTTTTATAAAGCTCATTGTTCCCATGCATAGAATCATAGCCCCTGATCTCAATGGTATTCAAAGAATCAATGCAGCTTATAATTTTGATCTTTAGAACTTACAAAATTATAACTAAGGTGTGAGAGAAATGACATACCATGAAAAATGTATGTCAATAACCCCTCATCAATAAAAAATTATTTGATATTAGAACATAGATTTTGCCTATATTTTGTAGTGGTATTTGGAATGGGAAATTCAACACGAGAAAAAAAATTAAAATATTGAACTCCCCGAATCATGCAAGAATCCTAGAAGTCGATAAGAATACCAAGAACAGGATAGGTAGAAATAGGACTGAGTGGTGCCTAAGAAGAAAGACATAAAGGATCATAAAAGAATCATTGTTAACTGCTAATCCAATTCTAGAATTAGAATCATCCATCCAGGGACTGACTTGAGGTCTAAAAAGATTGAGCAGCAACACAAGTGTAGATTGTTGACGTCAAGAGAAGTTTAAAAAGTTTAATACTCATGTAAGGTAGCAGCAAGCCTCGTTGTATTTAATTAAACTGATTAGATAGCCACTACTTGATGCAAGATGGGCAGGCATATCCACAGTTCCAAATTAAGAATGACCAGATGATAAAGCATATCAGCACATATCCATGATGATATGAAGTTTTTCCTCTAATAACATTTTATCGTGACCGGACCCGAGGCTTGGAATTAACCAAGACGGAAATAGACAGGCAAACGGTATAATTAAGTTTTCAATTATTCTATATCTATCACTAAAAGTTTAATATCCAAATATTAATTAAAGAGCCACTATAAAAAGCTTTTTAATTAACAAATAAAAGTTTATCACTTTGATTGCAAATATCACCTTCTGGAAACATCATATACTCTAGTATTCTTCTCATTCAAAAGCTTGAACTTGGAAAAAATTTTAAAACAACATGAATTATCTAAGATAATTAGTGGAGATATCACACTTCTAAATTATAGTAACCAAGGAAAAAAATATGCATGCTAGTCTTTCAATTTTCCCTATAAAAAATCTTATATTAATCTAATGCATGCATTCTTAACATTTGCTCAACCAAAATAATCTAAAACATTAAATGCATTGGTTTAACTTGATTTTTCAAAATTTAATTTTTAACTTTACTTTTACTTTAAACTCTTAATATTTTGTCTCAGAAGAACTGTTAAACATTACTTAGTTGCAATAATCATTTTTTGAGAAATTTGATAAATTTTTTTGCGACTTAAAATATACCTCAAATTTCACATTCTTTAAATTTCAACCGAATTATAACCGAGTCAAGTTATAAAATTCTACACATCAAATCGAGCAAATTGATACATAATATTATACATAAATTATGAATAGATAGATAGATATAAAAATCAAAAAGTATAAGTTTAATTAAATTAATTAAACCTTAATTAACCATCCTAATCCCACGTGATATATTTTTTGGATGGTGCCGAATGTGGAAATCCCCATTCCAGAGCATTTGAAACCTCTCCTCTCCCCTTCTCCGTTTCGCTCGCACGTCCCTCCCTCTCAGTCGCACTCGACAAAAGCACCCGTGAGGAGTTACAATCGCAGACGCAAACAAAAAGGGGCAAGCAGCCTAGTGGAGCCGCATGAGCCGCAGAGTGTGAAATCCTATTTCTCACCTCTCAATTTCTTCTTCCTACAAGAGGAGTGCTCAGCTAATGTAGTAGCACGAACTGAGCAGCCTGCAGAGTGTCGCAACTGGCAGTTTAGGGCTCCAGGGTGAAACTGGTGAGTATGAAACCCTATTTCACACAATCTGAGACATTCTTTTCTTTTATTTTCATTTTGAGATTTGCCTTATTTTTCATGCATTATTCATTTGCGATGGCCGTCGGAAGCGCTGGTCTTATGTTGGATGTGTTGTAAGTGGTTTGTGAGATTCCGTAAGGGATTTAACACAAAATCACTAAAGGGAAAGGAAGATTTCAAGTGTTAGGAAGAAGAGGGAAGAAGTTTTGGCAACTTTGGAGAATGTTGGGTTTTTCGAGAAGCGGTTTAACGTAAGTTTTGACTATTCATTATATTTTGAGTAAACTTACCTTATGAACTAAGATACCTGAATTTCTACGTCGTTTAAAATTTTAGGTAGTTTATCCAAGACGCCAAGTTCAAGGCAAGCGTGCGAAAGTTGTTCATAGGAAGACTCCGTTAAAATTCAGGTAAATCAATCATAAGCTAAGAAGATTAATTCGATTAATATAAATTACTTCAATCTTAAAGTTTAATATTATATTTTGTATGTTATTAAGCTCGATATAAAATTCACCGCAACATTCAGCTAGTTATCGAAGATTAAGATTTTAGCATGATAATTTAGATGAGCAATTACATTTCTAAATTTCAGTAATCTTTTTATTTCAAAATATATTTTGATTTATATGTATGTTTTGTTCGGTTAGATTTATATTGCAGCAGATTTTTCATATTATTAGATATAAAATATATGCATGAATGAAAAGATATACAAGGTATGGTATGAAAGATATAACTGAAAGATATGTGTGAAGAAGCATGATATATATCATATGTCTGATATGCAAGATAAATATGATACAAAACTTAGATGTATGATAAAAAAAATATGCATGATAAAAATATATGCATGAGATAAGAAATATACATGATATGATAATTATTTCTGATGAATAGTTGCAAAGCAGAGTAAATATGCATGTTATTAAATGCATAAAGATATCTCAAAATAATATATACTATGAAGAATAAAATAACATATATATGAATGCTTGTATATGCATGTTCAGAGGAGTTCACCCCCTAATGATACAGGCATGAGACGTCAGTGTACCCGTGCGCATAGAGTTTTCTTTCAACCAACCAGACAATTATGATGGTTAGATCACTAACCGTTGTGCTGACAGGATAGTATTGGCAAGAGGCGAGTAGACTAGAGATTACGTCCCCAAACAACTGTGATGTTATATTGTTAACCACTATGCTGACAGGATAATATCAGCTAGAAGGCAAGTAAGGGTCTTTCCACCTAGACAATTGCAATGTTTGCATCGCAAATTGCTATAGCGACAGGGGAATATCGGCAAAGGATGTGTTAGATTTTGTTGACGGTGATCCTCACAAATACAGATATGTATGTAAATTGTATAAAGTAAAGCAAAGATAAATTAAATGCATTTAGAAAACTTTATGTATTTTTATCTAGAAAAAATCATTGAAAGATGCATTAATATATTATCATATTTCTTATAAAAATATAAAAGACTAGCATATTAAACTTTCTTATAAAGATATAAAAGACCAACATGTAAATTGAATTACTTTTCTCATGTTATTGTATTTTAGAAGTGTGATTACTTCTATGTTATCTTTAAATAAGTCCTTGTTTAATTTTAATATTATTTTTAGGTTTTAGGTATTTGAACAAGATGAACAGAAAACGATCAAATGTGTATAGAAGATGATAACAACAAACGAAAATGCATAAATTTTTACTTGTTAATTTTAACTACTTTATTAATGGCTCTTTCATGTACTATTTAAATATCAAATTGTTATTTAAAAAATAGAATAATAAAAAATTGATTTTCATCGTCTGACCTCAATTCCCGTCTTGATTATTCCAAGACCTGGGTCGGGTCGTGACATTAGCACACCCCTCGTTGATCTTATCTCGTAGACATGGTTGTTCATGATTAAAATTACACGATTGTCTGAGGTGGAAAGTTACCTACTGACCCCTGACCGATCCCGACAACACAACAGTTAGTGATTTAAATTACACAATTGTCTGAGATAGTTGGGTATCTACTCATCCATGNTGGGGGCTCATGTTCAACCGTGTGACTAGGTGTAGATGTCACGAGTTATGCACTAAACTTGATCCTTATATTCCGAGGTGCACAACATATGAGAATGCTTGTATTTATGATCTCTTTTGTGCTGTATAAAAGAGCACTATTATTTGACAAGATTTGTATTTTGGACTGCGGCTCCAAAGTTGACGGCTCATCTAGTCACTTGGGATGTTCTTGTAGTTCTTTTTCCCAAGATATGGACAAGAAAGATTAAAATGTGTTCTCTTTTCTTTGTTGGAAGATTCTCTTTACTACTTTACACGAGTGGTTTTGTTCACTCATCTCCTCGTGTTTCTTCCAAGAAGCAAGCACAAATGAGATCTTAAGGCTCATTTGATTGCTTTGTAATTTATAAGCAAACCTTAAAGGACATCATTTACTTATTTTGTAGGTGAATGAGAGAGATTTTGAAGGTGCTTGTATTTTTTGAAACTGTGAAGATTTTGCTTTGGATGGGGAAAAACCTCCTCCAACTTATCTTGTTGAATCCTCTTAGTTGTTCACTAGCACCTACTGGGCACGCCTTTTCTAGTTCCTCCAATTTGGATAACTAATTTATAGCTATGCGCTTTGATTCCATGGTTTGTCATGAAATAACTAATTAAAGTATGATTGCGGTTATAGTTTGCAAAATTCTCAATTGCTGAAATCTTCTCAGCAGTAAACTATTGATCATACTTGTTAGGGCAGTAAGCCCTCTACTAGTTAAGGTTAATTTAAAATTGTTCCTTTTAAGAATGTATCTAATAAAATATAAATTGATTTTTTTCTTATGAGAAAAATAGATCGTAGAGAATGTAAAGATTTTTAGGTTATTCTAAGTGAAAATTTAAGTATTCGACATCAATTATTAGTTTTGGATTTTTAGATGAAAAGTTTTAAGATAAATAATATAGATAAACATTGTCATAGAATTAGATTGGAGCACATAAAATACACAAATAAAATTATTTTTATGACTAAACTTCAAAATTTTAAGATTTGGGATATTCAAGAATAAATGAATTCTATGTGAGATAAAATATCAAGGATTATTAAATAAGTGAAAAAGATGTACTTCGAGAATAAAAAGGAAAAATTTTTTATAAATAGAAATAGTTGGCGGTGGAATAATAATTTGCAGGAAAAGATAAAATATAAGAATTTGTGTTATAAAAATTGATTTAAATGTAAAAGTTTAGAGAACCGGAAAAAAATATATGGTCGCCTGTAGGGAGTCTAAGAGAACAATTTTTGACATTAAAAATTCTGCTTTTAGTGATATTTATAACAGATTAAACACTAAAAAGGGTAAAAAATATATATGTATAAACTAGCCAAATAAAGAGAAATAGAAGTAAAGTGAGGGGCTGCACCCCCTATCACCATCCTTAGAACTACTTCTCTTCGAGCCCACACCCCCACTGTACTTCTTGGAGTGAGGGGCTGATTGCCGGCCACTTCCTCCCATAGCTTCTCTCTCAAGAACCACTCCAGTGAGAGAAAGGAAAATGGATGAAATGAGAGCTTCCCCTAAAGCTTTTGGGTTCCTTGAACGGGTTTTATTTTTCTTTATTAAAAGTAAAATGTCTACACAAATATGAGTGTACGAAAGTTTTTGCTAAATTCATTAAATCTATCTCGTCTACCGAAGTGGCTGAATTGAGCCAATCTATCAAAATGACTGAATTGAGGCCACCTGCCGAAATGACTAAATCGAGCTCATCTATCAAAGTGGCTGAATTGAGCCCACCTGTTGATCCAATCGTTCTCATCCTCCTCGAAAGGATAGCCTTGCCCACCCATGCAAGGGCAACTATCAGAATAAATCATCATGACCATAAAGAAGCTATCATGATTGATAAAAATGTTAGTCAATTCCTTATTAAAGACACCACCGACATTTAGGTCTCGTTCCTTTCA
>JXCR01119186.1:0-85395 GCA_002079205.1 Phalaenopsis hybrid cultivar
ACAATATAAGCCCTAACTCGTCTTAGGATTCTGAGGTTGTCGTTTGTCATGACCAAAATCCTCACATCTTCCAGGCTTTTTGTGTGATCGTTTCACATGAATGTAAGCACTAAAAAAATAAAATTGGTAGGATGAAACACTTAAATATATCTCTCCAAAACTGAAGCCAAACAATAGGATAGGCTGGGAGGTCACCGAGGTTCTCCTTCGGATCTATGACATCCCCTAGTTCTTTCTCTTTTGGAGTCTACAATAAATGTTCCAAATTTGAGTCATTCCCCTTTCACACCTCTTTGTCAGAACTCATTGAAAAGTTCTATCTTTTTGAAATCCTTAAAGATATTATTCTCTGATTTTTATCGAGAGTTTTCTTGAGTGACTTCGGTCATTTAAGATGTAATTAATTATAGGAGCTTGCCCTTATAGGAAGCTTTTTTGAACCAGCTTAATATAAACCCTGTTTAATTCTTTGTATTAAATAAGGGAACTTGTCAGCTTATAAATAAAATGGTTTTTGTAGAACAAACGGATGTCATACATTTCTTAGTTTATTTGATCGAGCCTCACCCTAAAGCCTTGTGTTTATCTTTCGGGATAGATACATGTCTTGAAGTGTAGTGCTCTTTCATTTGAACTATGAAAGATTTTGGATCAGTTTGATTTTATTTGTTTTGAAACTTACATATATATGTAAATTAAATGCTTTCTCGAAGCAGGCGACGAGACTCGATTTCGGCGGTTGACAGCTTCCAAAGGGCAAATCCTTAACTAAAATTGAGCCAACATGGTGCTTTATATTTCTCTTGGAAAATTCATTGAAAATGATAAAAGGGACTTTTTAGAAGAATTTGGGGTGGTTTTAAGGAGCTTTAAAGAGGCACTTGAGGCACCATTTGGAAGATTCAATAAATATGGACACTTTTGAAGAGACGCTCAAGCATCTCTTGGGAAATTATAAATAATGCATGAAAATGTCATTAAGAACTTACTATCTTGGACTTTTAAAGTAATTGGAAGAGAAGAAAAAAATATGGATAAGAAGAAGAAGGCTTGGGCATGAGCTCCAAGGGGGGCAACAAGGTGAGAGAGAAAGAGAGAGAGTGAGAATTTCTTCTTTTATTTTCACTTTGTTCTTGGAGAGGATTGTAAAGAGATTGCTTTTAATATACAACGAGAGTTTGATTTCCATCAAATCTAATTGTTTTAATTATGTTTTGATTTGAATCAAGTACTATATTTGCATGGTTTTAAAGTCATGTTCAATGATAAGTTCTTGTTGTTTCTCCATGTGTAGTGAGTAGGTTGCCTTACTTTTCCCTTTTATTTTATTAGTATGCATGTGTAGGATATAAAATTGAGTAGATTGAGTATATATTGCAATGTTTTTACATTATACTTCATTTACATGTAAACTTGATGAACTTGAATGTTAAAATCCATTATGAGAACATGTAAGATCCATGATTGTGTTGTCTCAATCAACTGTGGTAGAACCACATGAGATTATATGGATGACAATGTATTTCATATGGTTGAGTGCAAATGAATAGGGAATAATTTATGATGAGTGTAGAATTAGAGGACTAGAGTGGCAAGCTAAAGCTCTCAATTTGGTTCTTAGTTTTAGGTCTTAAAACTAGATGTTAGCCTTTAAGTGAGGGGACAAGGAGACTCTAGAGTGATACGAGTGAGAGCTAGTATCCCTCCTCCCTAACCATCCTTAGGATTCTTAAACTATGAATTATAAAATGTTCTTTATAGATCTCTAGTAAGGGTAAAGAATATAATTTCTCCTATTTGTCACAATCTCTCTCACTACTTATTTTACTTTTACACATATCACTAATTTCATTATATGAGGAAGAGTACTTTTAATATATTAAACTCCACTTTCCAATTTTCACTAAGTATTTTAGGTTAGAAGTAGAAGTAGTTTTACAGTGATAATTGTAGGATATTATCAAAATCAAACAATTATATACCTTATAAGCTAGGGCGTGTTATTCTAGACTAGAACTTCTCTTGAAAGTTGTCATGATTAACCTCGATCTTTGTGGGATTGATATTTGGGGCTTAGATAGAGAGCCAAATATTACTTGATAATGATACGTATACTTGCGTAGAATCCCTACTATTGAAATATTAAATTGAAGCCTTACTTTGCTTCAGATCAAGTTTTTGGCGCTAGTGGTGTCAACTTCATAATTCTACATATAAAAAATATCGGGATCAACTTTTTGGTGCCATTGTCGGGGATCACAATCGTTGATATTGAATTTTAGGAGATATTTAGTTGAATTAATTAGGTCTAGACATGAAAATATGTAGTGTCGTAAAAAATATTTTTGTGTTAAAAGTGTTTTTTACAAAAAAGTGTTGTGAAAATTCTGTTTGTGTGAAAAACAACGTGCCTGTGAAAATGTTTTGTTTTTTTAATACATTTTTTTATTTTATTTGCTTAATTTTTAATGTGTTGTTTGATATGTTGCATATGAGAAATAAAGGATCTTCAGGACTTAAGCCTTATGATCCAGCGTTAGAAAAAAGAAGAAAAATAAAAAATAGAAAGGACTTGAAAAACTAAAAATAGAAATGGAACATTCAAAATAATAACTTGGAAAATCATCATAAATCATTGAGTGATTATGTAAATCCTATGATAGATGAAATTCACTCAATTATACAAACACATGTCATAGAAGCTGACTAGTTTGAACTAAATCGAGTGATTATCCAACTAGTGCTGAACAACCAGTTTATGGGAACTCCTTCGGAGAATTCCTATTTACACTTATTAAGGTTTCTAGAATTTTGTGCTACATTTTGTTATAACGACATTGTTGACCTCACTTTTGGTTGAGGTTTAGTTTTTCCTCTTTAGTAGCCTAAGGTATAGCCATAGGACTTTCCTACTGACTATTCTTAGAAAACTAGAAAAGGAACCCTCACCATCGGAAGTTCCAAACTCTTCTCTACTCAACTTGAAGTTCCACATATTGGACTTAACCTCTAGCACTTAGTAGGTGGGGTCATTATGGGGGAGCTCAAGATGAGTCACCCTTAGGACTGCTGGACCTTAGGGTTGACCCTGGGTGTTGGTCTCGGGCTAAGGCACTCACTTGCAATCACTTACGCTCACAATCACTCACTACCCTAAACTTAGAATTTCTAAGCTCTGGTCCCTTGATAATTTTGGTAAACTCTTGTAGGTGGTCCCCTAAACCCATTAGCCTTGGGCTAGGGTTTGGCTAAGACCACTACATAGAGGACCCAAAATAGGGTTTCTATTGGTCCATGGCTTATTGATGGTGGTTGGCACTTCAACTCTACCAAGACACCCAACCTAGCCTTTTGCCCCTAAATTCCCCCAAATTACCTAGATACCTTTGGAAACCCAAACTTGGCCAAAATTTCCAAATCTACCCCAAATACCCAACTTCATTTAAAAATCATTTCAAACAGCTTGAAAACACCCAAACTACCCAAAATCACCAAAATTGGCAAAATTACCAAAATATGCCTCCTTACTCAAAATTCCAAAAATTCCAAAAAATCCTAAAAACACCCAAAACCCCCAAAATATTATAAATTTCATTTTTTTCAACAATCACATGACCCAATTTTGCCAATTTGAGCATCTTTGACCAAAGCCCCCAAATTGCTCTTTTAAGGCCCATATTTTCATCAAATTACCTCAAATGTCTATCCAATTGGTCCCAATTTACCCCAATTTCAAATATAAACTCAAATTTACCTATGATGTGACCAATCTATACCAAATCCAAGCTCAATTGGTCCATGATTTGAACCAAATTTTGAGCTAAACCAAAAACCCAATTTTGGCCCTATGACTTGGTTCCACCAAATTGAACCCATGACCCACTCCATTTGCCACAATTTGTGTTAAAAATAATTCATAACATCCCCATACATCAAAATTGACCTTAAACTGGCCTTGGTGAGGCCTTAATTTCATTTGATTTCAACTTAAGTCCAAAAGGCCCCAAATTTGCCCCAAATTGGCCATGTCTCAAAATCTCACCAAATTGATGACCTTAGCCCCAAATCTTCCACTCCATCCCTTCATGAAAAATATTAACAACATCTCCCTTGATAATTTGAACATATTAGTTTGGACTTAGCCCAATGCTAGACCAAACTAGACCCATGTATAGCCCAACATGCCCAAATTAACCAAATTTCAAAAATCCTTCAAATTGACCTATCAATTGAACTCAAAGCCACTTAAACCCTTCACCAAAAATCTTCATAAAAATAATCTAAATAATGTTGATCAATCAATTGGGTCAATTGACATGGCTAACCTAGCCGAAACGCAAGCTTTGATCACTTGGACCCACATTGAACCCATGCATTAAATATGGCCTAACTACCCCAAAGTCATCAATTTAACTCCACCTTAGCCATTGGTTAGACCCTAAGACTGAGCTAAAGCCCATCTAACTCAAGATAGTTGAGCCATGGACCAAAAGTCTCTTAAATTAAGGGATCTTATTTCCAAAAATACACATGCTTAAGATACCCTTACCAAAACTAAACCCCATTGCATTAAATTGCTTTGACAGATTTCCCTAGATGCCCTGAGCACCTAGCCACCTCCCCCTGCTATGGCTGACCTGCCTAGTCACTAGAGAAGCTCAAAATCGAGAGCCACCCCCATGGAACTTCACCTAAATCAAACCTAGAGGCCAACTCAGCTAAATTAAATTGTAGAGCTCCTCTGCCCTCCACCTAAGTAGCAAAACGCACCCCCTAATTGGCCATGACAGCCACCCTTTAGCCAAGTTTGTAAAAAGCACCTCCCACGAACATGGGAGGTGGTGTCAAAAATTTCTTAGAGAAACCTCACCAAACTGACCACAGAGCTTCCCTAAGATCCCCTCAGTGCATTCCAACTATTTTCCCTCACCAATTTCCACTCCCGGAGTTCAATTTTGAGTTCAAAATCTTGCCGAAAATTAACACTGAGCCCAATACACCTCCACAGTCTACCAAACTCAAATTAACTTCAACCACACCTTCACAACAGTGAAGGAAGCTTAAGCCTCATCAAATTCCACTCTCACAGAGCTTCTACCATAGCTCTAGACCAACACCCAAATCCGACCATGATCGAAATACCTAGGCCTTACACAAAGACCAGAGAATCAATCCCTAACCTCTTTGGATCACAACAAATGTGCCAAGACACTCTGATCGAAGCTTCACTTCTCAGAGCAAAGGTATAAAATATCCCCCCCTCTCAAGCCACTTTTGATTCTCCATTTGCTTAGAGTTAATTTATGGCTTGACAACCTTTTGGATGTGTTTTTCTAGTCTAGAATATCATTTTTAAAAAAAATTGATCCAATTTGGTTAAGAAATGAAAGAGATCTTAAGGCTAGAAGATGGATGGTTCTCGAGCTAGGCTATCGGGGACGATGACGGAGCGTCTTCCGATCGTATGTATCGGATGGACGGTTGAGATGAAATCAGACAACGCCTCCTGACACGAATAGCGGGACGTGTGGCTGCTCATATGGATGGCGACATTAAATGGGAGCGTGCCACATGGAATTTGGAGCTTCCTAGGATCTACATGGCACTGCACTGTTTAAATAGATAAATAGGGATTTTTCCTATTTATTTAAATACCCTAACTTAAAAAATCAATATCTTGGAGTAGAAAAATCACAAAAATAAAATAAAAATACCCTCCTGCTCAATGAACAGAGGAGAACAATGTGAAAATGATTTGGAGTCCATTTGATGCATATTTTATTTTTAATTAACTAAATACTGATTTGGATGTTTTGATTCTCCATGCATGTAGTAATCTCACTATGGCTTGAAATTTTAGCATGTTGTTGCTTCTAACCTAGGGAACATCGCTGATTTTTCCAAAGTCAAAGGAGGTCCTTAGATAGAGAATCATATTTTTCAAGTTTATGTGCATTATTTATTTAAAATAATCATGGAAATTAGCATGTTTCCTACAAAAATCTAAAAAAATTTTGGGAGGTTTATAATGACCAGAGAGCCTTTAGGAAAATTTCTCATGAGCCAAGTCATTAAAAATACACCTAATCTTGAAAAATCTTAAATCATTAAGATAATTAAGTTTGAAAAATACAAAAAACAAAATGACTTGATTTTTGATCTCCACTATTGTTTAGGATCTATAGAACTCACAATAGAGATTCCAAAGCATTTTTGAGTTCATTTGGTAACTTAAGATGATTTTTAAAGATAATTAGCAATTTTTGCACTTAAATGATTTTTAAAAATCAAAATACAACTAAAAATTTTATAAAAACTTGTTTTTTAAGTTCTTTATGATCAGAGGTATTTTTCTAAAAATAAAATGGTATTTAAAATAAAAACCTCATTTTTAGCCCATTTTAAAAATTTAAATAATTAAAAACCTATAAAAATCACAAAAATAATAAAATTCATGAAAATATTCTAAATTACTTCCTAAGCACTTAGGAACAATTAGAATATTTTCTTTGATTTTCTAAGTAAAGATAATGAATTTCAAAGCTTAAGAATATTTTTTTCAGGCTAAAATGGGTTTTCACTAAGAATAATTCCAATAAATCAAATAAAACTTAGAAAAATATAAAATTTTCACCTCTGTGTTATCTGATCTTAGGAGGATTTCTTAAAAATATAAAGCTTAATTTTCTCCATTTAAAGTATTTTACATTTAATAAATACCCCATAAATTAAAATAATTCTTTAAATTCAAATAAAATTCAAAAAATCAAGGAATTTTATCCAAAGGCTTCTCGGGTTTTGGTCTACCTCTAGTAAAAACTAGTAAAAATTTCAAGGAATTACGATTTACCTTGGTCAAGTTAAGAATTTTCTTTGAAAAATCCTATTTTTGCATGAAAATATTTATCAAAATTAAATTAAGTTTTGAAAAATCACATTTTCTCCTCTGATGTCTTAATTGACCTATGAATGAGGTAGGATAAAAAATTCAAAGTCATTTGGATTAAATTTGATAAATTATGAAGTGTTAGAGCCTTAAGGTCAAATGTGTAATTTTGGAAATTTAGTCTTAATTAACATTTAGGCTTAATTCAAGGTGGAAAATGGGCAACCTCTGATCTTAATCAGTTTATTTGGGATGTTTGAAACACAAAGGGTTAATTGGTATAATCCAACCTCACTTTCTTGATTGAAAAGATAAGTTAATAAATTTCAAAATTATTAAAATTTTGAATTTTATTAAAATAAAATAAACCCAGGACTTAGGGGTATGACTTTAGAAGTCAATAATTAATCAATTTAATACCCTATTTTGATTTTCAAATGAAATTCAAATCATGAATGTTGACCACCTAAAGCTTAACCTTTTCAAAACAAATTAAGACACTCACCTAGGTCTTAAGGGCTTAGTAGTGACTTAGGCTAAATCAAGTTTCATTTAAATGAGGATTAGAAAAGTAAATAATTGAAAATTAGAACATCTTTCAAACACTACAAGCCCAATATTTTCAAAACTAACTAAGACACTCACCTAGGTCTTAAGGGCTTAGTAGTGACTTAGGCTAAACAAGGATTTGAAAAGTAAATATCAATTAAAACTAAGACGTCTTTCAAACACTACAAGCCTAATTAGGACTATGATTAGAAAAGTAAACATCATTGAAAATTAAAACATCTTTCAAACACTACAAGCCCAATTAGTAAAAAGTAGATATCATTGAAAATTAGAAAATCTTTCAAACACTACAAGTCCAATTAAGACCAAAATTTGGTTAAGTGTTCCAATAACACTAACTTTCCTCTTTAAGGGTCTTCACCCACATAATTTTCAAAATTAAATTACATATGATAATTACCTTATCTTAGGGATAATTGATACATCAATGTTCATTGAGTATTAGGGTGTTTATAGGATGAAATTATTAAGCAAACATAATAGTTTTAAAAGAGCTAGGACTTTCCACCAGGCAGCGAGAGAGTAGCACGGACCTGCTTCTTTCTTTAGATCTGTTGGATACATAGAGATCTACTAAACTTAATATATTTTGCTTGGCAACATCATCCTTAATTAAACTCCTAAGGATGTTGGATACCTCGGAGATCTACTAAACTTAATATGTTTTGCTTGACAAAATTATCCTTAATTAAACTCTTAAGGACCACCGAGATGTGACCTTCGGTTAGATAGGTCGTCAAAATTTTACTTTCCTTTTCACATAAACTGCCTTAACATGCCTTTTGAGTTTCAGGTGGTGGAACAAGACTCGCCATGTATACTTTTACAGTTTTTAGTATTGTCTTTCTTGTACTTTCATACTATACTTTTATACCTACAAATTTTCATGCTAAACAACGATGCTACGTTGTATGAAAACTAAAACTATCAAATAGCCACAAAACCAAAACCAAAACCAAAACTAAAACTTAAATCAACCAAGATAAAATTCACTCCCACAACATTCAAAATATAAAACAACTCAAAATTTAATCTACAACATTCAAAATATAAAACAACTCAAAATTTAATCACAAACATCACACAAAACTACAACGCTACAACATTCAAAATATAAAACAACTCAAAATTTAATCACAAACATCATACAAAACCACAACTGAACATGCAAAATATAAAACAACTCAAAATTTAATCACAAACATCACATAAAACTACAACTTCCGACATTCAAAATATAAAACAACTCAAAATTTAATCACAAACATCACACAAAACTACAACTTCATTAAATTAAGACATCTCTATCGGATGATCGGGAATTCCTCATAGGAGGTAACCTACATTTACTAACGAGGCTTCTCACGGTCTAAATTTAACTATGTAAATCATTAAGTAGAGTTTAGTAAATTCATTTAGACTAAGTGAATCCAATAGAAAATAGTGGTGCCGGAACGAGGGATTTGATAAGTTCATTTGGACTAAGTGAATCCAATAGAAAATAATGATGCCGGAACGAGGGAATCGTAGGGTCCTAACCGGTGTCACTCTAATCAACTTTAACATGCCCCCATAAAATTTAAAGAACTTCAACCATAGGGCCACCTGATTTGACATTATCACTTGACACACTAGAAAACACAAACTCATCATGACAAGGAGCTTGGAGCTAGCATGATGGCTAGCACAGCCATCTTCAACAGCAAAACCTATCTCCCGCAACTAAACAAATCTTCCTTCCTTAGACTTTAAAAACAAAGCCATAGGACTACAAGGTTTCTCGCTTATGCAACGTAAATCCTCATCTAATCATTATAGCCCTGCTATACTATTTAAGCTCTAACTCGTCTTAGGATTCTGAGGTTGTTGTTTGTCACGACCTAAATCCTCATATCTTCCAAGTTATTTGTGNTGCTGCAAGGAGCTAGTATGGTGGGCAGCACGACCATCTTCAACAGCAAAAACTGTCTTCCCCAGCTAAACCAATCTTCCTTCCTTAGAGTTAAAACAACAAAGCCATAAGACTTTGAGGTTGCTTGCATATGCAATGTAAATCCTCACCTTATCTTTAGGCCTTTTCATAGCACTGCTATACAATATAAGCCCTAACTCGTCTTAGGATTTCAAGGTTGTCGTTTGTCATGACCTAAACCCTCAGATCTTCCAGCCTATTTGTGTGATCATTTCACACGAATGTAAGCCCTAAATAATAATATTTGCAGGATAAAACACTAAAATTTTTCTCCTCAAAATTGAAGCCAAACATTAGGATAGCTTGGGAAGCCACTGAGGTTCTCCTCTGGATCCATGACATCCCCTAATTCTTCTTCCTTTGGATTCTACAATAAAATGTTCTAAATTTGAATCAATCCCATTTCACACCTCTACATCCGATCTCATTGAAAAGTCCTACCCTTTGAAATTCCTTGAAGATAATATTTCCTGATTTTTTCGAGAGTTTTCTTAGGTGACTTTGGTCATTTAAGATGTAATTAACTATAGGGGTTTGCCCTTATAGAAAGGGAGTCTTCTTAAGTGACTTTGGTCATTTAAGATGTAATTAACTATAGGGGCTTGCTCTTATAGAAGTTTTCTTAGGTGACTTTGGTCATCTAAGATGTAATTAACTATAGGGGCTTGCCCTTATAGATCTTCTTAGGTGACTTTGGTCATTTAAGATGTAATTAACTATAGGGGCATGCCCTTATAGGAACTTCTTAGGTGACTTTGGTCATTTAATAAGTAATTAACTATAGAGGTTTGTCCTTATAGAAAGCATGTCTGAACCCAGCTTAATATAAACCCTATTTAATCCTTTATATTAAATAGGGGAACTTGTCGGCAAATACAAAGGTTTCGCAGACCAAACGGACGTCATACTTTCCTTAGTTTATTTGATCGAGCCTCATCCTCAAGTCTTGTGTTTATCCTTCGGGATAGATACAGGATTTGAGGTACAGTGCTCTTTCATTTTAAACTATGAAAAATATGGGATCAGTTTGATTTCATACTTCAACGTCCTTCCAAAGCGGGCGACGGAATTTCAATTCCCGTGACCGACAGCTTCTTACGGGTAGGCCCACAAACCAACCCGAAATAACGCCGACAGCCCATCAAAGTATATTTCTCTACTTATTTACATTCAACTCCCATGAACTTAACCATCCATGGAATCCGAATGTGGTTCTACTTTATTGAGAATTACACAGCCCTTTCGGGTCTTATTGTAATTACAATGAATTTTAACACTATAACAGGCCTTTATTGTAATGTAAATAAAGTGCAAGTAAAAACCATCACATTGATAATTAAATTGCTTCTAACATGTATCACAAAATCCTAAACATGAATTCTACTCATTACAAAAGAAAAGTAAGATCTTTATTGTAATGTAAATAAAGTGCAAGTAAAAACCATCACATTTATAATTAAATCCACTTCCATTTATTGTAATGTAAATAAAGTGCAAGTAAAAACCATCACATTGATAATTAAATCTGCTTCTTCGCATCACAAAATCCTAAACATGAATTCTACTCATTACAAAAGAAAAGTAAAATGAAAACAACATCACAAAATCATAAACATGAATTCTACTCATTACAAAAGAAAAGTAAAATGAAAACAATGGCATAATTTTCTCATACCATTATTTCCAAACAAGAAGAGAAAGTAAGAGAAACACATCACAAAGCACAAAGAAAACACAACGAAAAACTTTATTTCATCAAAATAAATCTTCTAGATAAGTGTTTACAAAACCATAAGATAATGAAGAACGCAATACTTAGCTTTTTCCCGTTGAAAGAAAGAAGAAAATCTCTCCCACAAAGTCTCTCACCGATCCATAACATCTCCGTACAAATTCTCTCAAAATCTCCTCTTCAATCTCTCCAAAAGGGTAGAAATCTACATTTCTACNCGTAAATTAAAACATCCTTTCTAAGCGGGCAATGAGATTTCGATTCCGATGACCGACAGTTTTTTATGGGCAACTCCTCCAACCAAAATTAGCGCCGACAAGAATGAAAGATGATGATGTTAGACTAAGTTCTTTTTCTTTCTCACTAATGAATAAGGCTAAAATGTGGTTATACACATTATCACATAGCTCTATTAAAAATTAGGAGGAGTTAACTCAAAAATTTCTTGCTAGGTATTTTCCACCTTCATGGACTATTAAACATAGAAAATATATTATCTCATATTTTGAGTATAAATGGGAATCAATATATGAAGCCTTGAAAGGATTTAAGGAACTCCTAAGAAAGATTCTACACCATGCTCTGCCTAATTGGTTAATTATTCAAACTTCTTACAATGGGTTAGTAAGTCCACTTAAGTCTATAATTGACGCTACCGCTGGTGGATCATTAATGTCAAAACTATTTAATGAAGCATATGATTCAATTGAAGAAATGATTACATATGAACTTTATTGGCCCTCTTCAAGGTTAAATCCTAAAAAGGTAGCCAATGTTCATGATACAGATGCGATTGCAATTCTTTTATCCCAGGTTACTGCAATATCAAGGAATTTGGACAAATTTGGAATAAGTCAACCTCAATTTACTCCAGTAAGTGAGGAAAGTATATTAGGGCATATGATTGATTCTAACTTGTCATATGAATCTTTGAAATACCTTAAATAACCCTTATTCTAACTTTTACGACCCAGGTTGGAAGAACCATCCTAGTTATAACTGGTAGCATACTACTGAGGGTGGAAACCAACAATGGGAAAATAATCTTACAAATCCTAATGGAAGTTAGAATAATCAGAGGAGCACAAAATATAAATATTTATATTCATCAGAATCTAAAAATGATCAACAATTTGAGGATAAGTTTTTAGAAGAAGTGATATTGCAAATGGGAAACCAATATAAGGCCAAAATACCGCGATTAGAAGAATAGAGAATCAACTGGGACAAATTTCTAATTCACTTAGAAATACACCCTAACGAACACTTCCTAACAACACTGAGATCAACTCTAAAGAGAAAAATAATGAACAAGTAGAAGGTGTCTAATTAAGAAGTGGAAGAGAGATAGAGGTGTGGTCAGAAAAGAGTAAAAAGTTGTGAGAGAAACAAAGAAAACTAAAAGACCAGAAGGACATGTTTATAAGGATCTCAAAAAATTAATATTTCCAACTAAAATCATTTTAGAAAGACCATCACCTCCATTTTCTCAAAGACATATACAACATGAGTTGGATGAATAATTTTCAAAGATGATGGAAGTACTTAAGAAGTTAAGGAGAAATATTCATTTCACGGAAGCTTTGGAACAGATGCCAAGTTATGCAAAGTTTATGAAGGAGGTATTAAATAAGAAATGCAAATTTGAGGATTATGAATAAGTTGCACTAAGTGAGGGGTGCAACACTATACATCAGAAAAAACATCCTAAAAAACTTAAAGTTCCTTCTAGCTCAACAATTTCATGTGCAATTGGAGAAAGATTATGTGAAAAAGCTTTAATTGATTTAGGAGTAAACATTTATGTGATGCATATATCTATATTTAAAAGTTTAGGTTTAGCCAATATTTCTCCCACTACTGTAACCCTTCAGTTAGTTGATCGATCTATCATTTATCCAAAAGGGGTTATAGAAGACGTGTTTGTTAAAGTGGATAAATTTATCTTTCCTGTGGACTTTATTGTATTAGATATGGAGGAAGATAAAAAAAACTAGCTATTTTAGGCAGATCTTTTTTTTTTATTGGACAAGCTATTATAGATGTGCAAAAAAGAGAGTTGACTATGAATATTAATGACCATGAAGCCACGTTTGATGTGTTAAAGAGAAAGAAAAATCTAGCTGAGAGAAAATAAGATGAACATTTTTGGATGGATGAAATTGAGTATTTAAGTAAAGACCATTTCCATCAATGTTTTGAGATTAATTTAACAGATGAGATCAAAATGACTTTCATGATGAGTTGAAAACGTTATTTAAAGAAGATTGTATGTAGGTTCAGAAGAGGTGTGAAATGATGGACATTAAGAAAAATAGTAAACTTTTAATTCCATATGTTGAAAAATTTCAAGAACTTAAGATGAATGTACCCCATACAATTTTAAGGCCAACCTATTTGAGGAATTCATCTACACCACCAGTCTTTATATCTTCAGATTCAACTCAATCACAAAAAAGAACTTGAATTGAATGATGAAATCAGTAAAATATCTCCTAAGAAAGACTTATTCAATATCAGTAAATGGCATATTCCACGGGATAAAGATAAAATGAATGAGATTTTGATGTTAGGGTAACCAGAGTAAACATTGGATACATCGGGTCAATGATGTTAGTTCAAGTGCTTCATGGGAGGCAACCCATGCTTATCTTTATTATATATTTATTGTGATTGTCATTATGTTGGATTGGATAATAGTGAGATGTTGGACTTTGATCCGTATTTGATGTGTAAGAGTGGATTGAATTAATGTTTTGAGGTAATTCCTTCGTCTTGACTAGATTTGTATATGATTTCTGGTAGTAGCAGGTTGACGAGTTCTTTACGACTTAGTTCTCAACTGGAGCTGAGCCTTACCTTGAAGCATATAGAGTTTGAACTTTGACAATTCAATTTCAACTCTATCACTTCCTTTATCTGACTTTGCCTTCACTGAGTAAGGTCAAGAACTTACTTATTGAACAACATTCTGGATGAACTACACTATTTTTAGTAACCAGATTGTGTATACCTTACACTTAGAGTAACTCTGAAGTAGGCAACACATGAGGGAATTCTCGCTCATGGGTGATAACCATTTAAATTTTTATAGTACAACCACATTATTTGTGTAGTTTCTTCTATTAGAAATTAAAGTAAGGAGGGGAAATGTGAGTAGAAGGGAGATTAAATTAACCTAAGTTGTTGTTTGTTTATGAATCTAAAATTCTATGTATTGGAGTTTGTGTGTCTATGCTTATGAGTCAAGTAGATTGAGTCATTGGAAATGATAAAAATTTTCTTAATATTTTATACTTGTTAGCATCGAGCAATTCGCTTATAAAGTTTAAAGTGTGTTCATGTTTAATCTTTAGTTTGTACCTCTTCTACTATTTAAAATTCCTTTATAGTGTCATGTCAAGCATGTTTAGGCTAGATTTACTTTCTACTACAACATTCTACCATGTGTTATTTCTTGATATTTCTGTAGGATGCATAGTAAATTGTAAAAGTGATCTTTCCCTGCATCATATTTTAAAACTTCATTGTTGCACATGTTTTAGGTTAAGTTTGGGGGTAAAGGAAAATTGTTTTCAAATTTAAATCTTAATTGTTTTCAAAAGTACTAAAAATAAATTTATATTTAATTTCTAATGATTATTGTTATGTGGATTCATCTTATGGATGTTAGAATTTTAAGTATAAAAATGGAGTAGAAAAACTTTGTTGATATTTTTATTGAAAAGGGTGAACCTAGAGTTAAGGAAATTTAGTGGAGAACTTGGGAAAATGAATAACTATTCTTAGTAGAAAAAAATGTATTTTTGATAAATTAAGGATTCTTAGAATTTTTATTTTCAAACATTTAAGGTTCTTTTAAAAGGTATTTAAACAAAAAAAAAACATCATTTCAAGTGAAGGAAAGTAATAAGTTTTAGCTTTAGGGGAGGATAATGGAAATCAAAATTATTTAAGGAATTCTCCAGATATAGTAATCATCACATAAAAAATGATGAAAAGAGAGAAAAAAAGAATGGATCAAAAAGATCCTAAAAAAATGAGGAGAACCTTGAGGAGAGGACTAGCAAAAATTTGTTTCACTTGAGTCTTTCCAGAGTAATGAACTTAGAACAATCCTAAGATTAATTTTTATACTTATATTAGAAAAAATTATTTTTAAGAAAGTTCTTATGTTTAAAAAGTAAAGCTCATAGAATTCAAAGTTTGAAAAATTTGCATAGATTTTTAAATTAGATAGGAAAACAAATTCCCAAGTTTGATGATAAATATTTTACACTGGAATAGTCTGATTCACTAGAAGTTTTTCTAATTTGAACTATCACATTTTTAGAACAAAATTTTAATAATTCTAAAAAATGACCCATCAACTGAAATCTACATAAATTATTTTTAAAATGTAGTATTACTTGAGGATAAGTAATGTTTAAGTTTGGGGGGTTTTGATTTGCCTAAAAAATATACTATTTTTTATGCTTTATTTTATAATGATATTGCACTTTAAAGGTATTTTCTCCTGTGTTTCTGGTTGTATGTACTTTAAAGTGAAGAATTTGGAGTGATTGAAGAAAAAGGAACAAAAATGGACCAAAACGGACCAAACCAGAGCAAATCGGGTCGAATCAGGGAACATCGGAGTCATGGGGGCCAAACCTGGGCAGTTAAGTGCCTATGCCTGACACTTAAGCACCCATACATGCACTTAGGTGCCACCAGATAGAGAGGAGGGCACTAAAGCACCCTAAATCAGCGCTTATGTCCCAAGAACCGTTATCAACATATCTTTTAGAAATACATCAGATTTGGACAATTTTTTAAGCGGTGCTTCGTGTGTCTCTTGGGGAATTAATTAGAAATGACAAAAGGGACTTTCTAGAAGAATTTATGGTGATTATAAGGATTTTTTAAGGAGAACATAAAGCACCATTTGGAAGATTCAATGAATATGAAAGCATCTCTTGGGAAATTATAAATCAGGCATGGAAATGGTTTTAATAACTGAATCTCTTAGACTCTTGAACTAATTAGAAGATGAGAAGAAGACTTAGAAATTTATAAGAAGGCTTGGGTGTGAGCCCGAAGAGGGGCAACAAGCTGAGTGAGAAGGAGAGGGAGTGAGAATTTCTTCTTTTCTTTTCACTTAGTTTTTGGAAAGGATTGTAAAAAGATTGCTTTTGCTATACAAGGAGAGTTTGATTGTCATCAAAGATAAGTATTTTCATTGTATTTTGATTTGAATTTAGTATTTTTTTTTCATTGTTAAAGTCTTGTTCAATGATAAGTTCTTATTATTTCTTCATGTGTCGTGAGTAGTTTTCCTTACCCTTACCTCTTATAATGAATTAGTATGCATGTGTAGGATATAAAATTTGGTAGAGTGAAATTATATTGTAATGTTTTTGCCTTGTTCTTCATTTATATGCAAACTTTATCAAATTTCATGTTAAAATACATTGTGAGAATCACATGAGATTGTATGGATAAGAATGTAGTTCACATGGTTGACTGCAAATAAATATGGAAATAATCCTTGATGGGTGTAGAATTAGAGGACTTTAGAGTGACATGACAAATACCCCAATTTGGTTCTTAGTTTTAGGTCTTAATACCGGATGTTAGCCTTCAGGTGAAGAGATGTAGAGACTCTAGAGTTAGAGCTAGTATCTCTCACGCTTAACTAGTCTTTAGGATTCTTAAACTATGAACTAGCCAATTTTATTTATATCATCTCTAGAAAGGTTAATGAATATATTTTCTCCTATTTGTCAAAGTTTCTCTCAATGCTTGTTTTACTTTTACACATGTCACTAATTTCATTGTATGAGGAAAAGTACTTTTAATATATTAAACTCTACTTTCTAATTTTCACTAAGTATTTTAGTTTAGAAGTAGAAGTAGTATTATAGTGAAAATTGTAGGATATAATCAAAATCAAACCTTTATCGACCTTCCAAACTAGGGTGTGTTACTCTAAACTAGATCTTCTCTTGAAAGCCGATGTAATTAACCTCGATCTCTGTAGGATCAATATTCGGAGCTTAATAAAAAAGCCCTATATTACTTGATACTATACGTATACTTGTGTAGAATCCCTACTATTTAAAGATGAAATTGAAACCATTCTTTTTTTGGGATCAAGTTTTTTGTGCCTGGTGGGGTCAACTTCATATATTCTATATATTAAAAATATCGGGATTAGTGCGATGCGAGAAAATATACTAAAATTTGTCTCTTGATAGTGCGGAGGGGAACAAAAGCTATATTGAATTATAATAAAATCATCGACCACTTTGCTAAAAGTCTGAAAAGTTTTGGTTGAGTCATCAAATATTGCAATGGATTAAATTTCAAAATAAGGGCAATTTTATGAGAATGCATGTAATTCCTAAGCTTTTCAGCAGCAAAAATTAAGGCTAGACAATGCTTCTCAATAGGTGAATACTTTACCTCCATCAGAATTAGACGTCAACTCAATTAGTAGAGCACATTTTCCGTACCCTCGTCATTGACCTGACCTAAGAGGGCTCCGAGAGAGTCGTCTAAGGTCACGATGCAAAGTATCAACTATTTTTCTGGAATAACAGGCTATCAAAACAGGAGGTGTCATTAAGTATGGCTTAACATCCTCAAAGACCCACTGACATTTTTCTTCACGAACAAATTTAGCATCCTTTTTTAGTTAATGCTAAAAAGGGCTGACACCTACCAATGAGATTAGAAATAAAGCATCTCAGATATGACAATTTTCCTTGAAAGGAGCGTAGTTATTTCAAATTTTTGGGAGGAGGCATTTCCAAGATAGCTATAATATTTTTTGGGTCAATCTCGATTCGCCGAAAATAAAAAAGTGAAGAAACTTATAAAGGTTCCTCATTGAGACTTCTACTAACAGCCTTGACATTTCATCATAACATTAGAAAAAAGAAACTTAAATTCTGATAATAATTTTATCAATTTTGTGGATTCTTCCTCATTGAGTAGAGAACTTATAAAGGTGGGTCAGGGCTCTTTTAATTCATCCACTGTTGACTTAATTTCTTCTTCAAATTCTGGTTGGGCATCACCTATTAACTAATCTTGAGTGGCATCCTATACATCAAGACAATCTCCTTCCAAAAGGGACTAGTAACAACCAGGAAAAACTCTAAGTCATCAACTAGTCCTATAGTATTAAATCTAAAACCTTTTTTTGAGTTGGGAGTTTGACTTTTAACATTCCATAATTTCTCAAAAAGTGGTAGCTTATCTTTTGGCAATTTCTTTGGCACATATCAGTATTAGATTAACTTTTGTACATGTAGAGAAAAGTAACCAAAAGATAATTACAATAATTCATTAGAATACACTTTCAAATTTACATTATTTTCAGAACTAATAGAAGGGGAAGCACGGTAAAACTTGATCGGCTTTAAACAAAAAATGTGGACTTATTTAACCTCTAAACTCTTCACATTTTGATTGTAGATTGGAGTAAGGATCATGGAATTAACATAGTGGTTAATTCGATCATACATCGACTAATATTCATCTTTCTCTACATCTTCCATGGAAATCTAGTACTGAGTTTTCTTCTGTTTTATCATCATCATTTCATCCTTGGAGCTTTCTTCATCAGAACTTTCTTCCATGTCGATGTTGATGGTCACCTAGTCCATTCAAAAATCACATTAGTTTTTCCTCGTCTACGTCCCTAACCTTGATTTTGGGTGTATAGGCTAAAAGAACCTCTACTAGCTCATTATGAAGGAACGGTAGTTGTTCATTGAAGCAGAGTTGAATGGCATCTTCTTAGTGATTCTTCATAATAATCCACTTTATTTTCCAAAATTTCATGGGAAAAGACATTTCTCTTTGAAGGTGTGTACTAGGCGGCATCTTCGTGGATACTTAATTCATGAACTAAAAATGGTTGTAAGTCTCCCTTGATGCAAAGATCCTTCCCTTCTTTGAAATATTTAATACATTGGTGCAGAGATAACGAAATCATATTATGCTTGTAAATCTATGGTTGTCCCAGTAAAGCATTGAAATAGGTCTTTGAATTGATGATATGCAATTTTGCGGTTGTTACTATTTCTCCAGCATTCATTAGTAGTGTAATTAATCCAAGGGCTCTTTCTCCCTTCTGGTTAAATCATCTTAACATCATTTTATCGACTGTAAGCTCTTGAGCCTTCATATCCAAATATGTCAATTTCCATAGACTCCTTAGGTTGAGCGATGCTCTCATATCCACCAAAACTCTGGACAATAAAAATCTGCCGACATTAACAGAAATATAGAGCAGTAAGTTGTGGTCAGTGGTACCTAGCAAAAAGTCTTTATCTGTGAAGGTTATGTCAGGATGTTCCTTGAAAGAACAAACTTTATCCAAGGATGTACTAGCTGACTGAGCTAAAAAAATTTCTATGTCAAGCAAGACTGTAAGCAGAGGCTCTCTCATCTTCTTTGATAAGATCAGAGCATTGTAGATGCTTAGTTTGGTTGGCAACCTCTTATAATGAGCTAACATGTTATAATCCACTTTATACAATCCTCCAATCTTTACTTGATTATGTAGTTCTTCCACTGGCGGAGGTGCAGTTAGCTCTTCTTGAGTGACTATTTATTTTCCTTTATCCACTAGAGCTGACCTAGAGGGTAACACTTTCTCGCTCCTTATATTTATTTTTGATATTTCTTCTTCCTGAGATGTTGTAGGCAATATATCTACTGTCTCTTCTTCTTCATCAGAGAGATTCAAGTTAATAGCAAGTGGTGCACCGTGGCACTTGAGGACTGGCTCCTCACTTCCGGTGATATCGTAACCATTATCATCGATATATTCATCATTCTCGTTAACGGGCTCATCGGACTTAAGTACAATTTGAGAATCAGTTTGGGAATCAATATTGGAGTTAGGTTGAGCAAAGTTAGTTATGTTGTCACTAGAAATAGTTAAAACATAATCAAAATAAAAATTATTATATTTATACATGGTTAGGGGTTCGAGGATTTTCTTCCCTAAACCTAAGACAACCAATCTAACAGAGGTAGCCCCTATACCCCCCCTGTGCTATCGATCTTCATGAAATCATTCTTTTCTTTCTCTTCTAGTTATGGCGAGTTCTCTGTTGGAACCTCCATGTTAGGCATAGCAGGCTGTAGACTTTGAACGACTGCATGCGTTGAAGCAGTCTGAATAATCCAATATCTTCTTGGATGAATTACTCTAAATTTTACTACATCCATCTTTTCTTAAACACGATTCTATCAGAATGATTTGCTCGGCCGAAATGATAGTTACATAATATTTTTCAGGTTCTTTAAAATATTCTTTCGCGATTTTTATATTTCCTTATTTGAAATTCCTCTGGTAGCTAGTCATTGAAAATTAAACAACCCTCTATTGTATGTCCCAACATCCTGTGGTAAGGGCAGAAATTGGGATACTCCTTGCCAACTTCTTCCGGCCTCTTCAGTTCTGGCAATCTGAACTCAAACTTCTTCATTAAATTTATGATCATCGTTGACACAACCTCATCTTTGAAAGAATATATCCACCTCTTTCATTCTGAAAGAGTTGGACCCGTTCTACCCTATGCTCTATGCGGTCCTCCCTGATGTTATTGTTGGCTAGACTAGTCATACTGCTAAGGTTGTTGTTGATCATGATGTGCCGATTGTTGGGAACTTTAGTGAGAATGCTCTGCCTGTATCTTTATCAGCTGCTTTCCCTTATCAAAATTTGCCATTGTTTTAGACTTCTTCTTAAATATTCTAATTATCCTGGACTTATCTTACTTCTATTGGGAATCTAAATGTTTAACTTCCTCTTGTAAACTACTAGCTTTCCTTAGCAACTTCTTAAAAGACTTGATGGTGTGTCCCTTAAGCATGAAAGCTATTGGCCCATCGATGTTTTCGAGTAGTATCTCAATCACATGTTCATGTAGTTGAAACTCACATTTTATGTTAAGGTTTCTGCACATCAAGGTGTAATCCACCAAGGTCTCGATAGGCTTTTGCCTCTCTACTATGAGATCTCCAATAGAAACATGAACTTTCACTTTGGTAAATCTTTTCATGAACAATTACTCTAACTCAACAAACATCTTGACTAATACATTGTGTAGCTCATGGTATCAATCAAATGGAATCCCCGATAGGCTAATGACAAACTATCAGAAGAGCAAAGCTTCATTACCTCCGTTGTTGACAGAACTAGCTTAGAAATGTGTTATATGCTGCCTGCAATTTTTGTTCCCATCTAATGTCACAAAACCCTTAGGGTAGGGTATGACACGAACTCCTCTGGGTAAGGTCTACCCCTTGAAAACAATGCACCACCCATAAATTTTGCTAAGTCCTCCGGAACTTGTTGTTCGACCAAATGTTTAATATCTTTCTCTGGTATAGTACTTGGTGAGGACTCTTTCTTTTTTTTATCCTCTCCACTGACGGAGACAACTTATTTCCTTTCATCGGTGATATGAACTATTTTCGGCCGGCTGGAGAAGCTACCTGCTGTGAGTGGGATTGTCCATGAATTTTAGCCATGGAGGCCATGCTGCTGGCCATCTCCTCAATTCTCTTTTCCATTTGACAAATTTGTTCATTGTTAAGAAAATAGCCATGCACAAATCATCTGCAACATTGCCTTCAATGAGAGGTTGGATATCTCGCACTGATGTGGCGGCTCTAGTCTTGATGACATGAATATCCATGAAATCCTCTCAGAAATAATAGTTAATAATAAAATCTTCATCATCATCAATGGCTACTCTGTGCACTTTGGCTAGCTCGAAAATCTTAACTTTGAGCATTTCAACTTTCTATTCAATTATTGATTTTTGGATTTTTTTAAGTTTTGAAAGATTTCCCTGAACATCTTCCACTTGTTCATCAAACTCAGTAGCAATAGCTGGAACAATGTATGATACTTTGGACCTTTGCTTAATTCCACATTCTTGCCCTACAAGCTCATTGAAGTGTATTGGTATAGAGACATTCATATCCATACCTTCTTCTTTGGTGGTGATCTCAACAGAGGCATCAGCAGGCCAAAGAGAGGCATGCTCCCTGCAGTGGAGACCAATTATAGTATCGGGTGACTTTTATCTTCTCCCTATTTGGGGCACTCTTACGATGAACACCTAGTGGTATCCTCAGACACAGATGTGACTTAGCTGGTCAATGTCCTAAAGACCTTGGAACAACAGAGGCAAGAAAATCTATGGTAATGACGGTAGTATCAACTCAACACCCCTGACAGAACCTGACGGGAATACTGGCTAACAAAAGTTCAGTTGACTTCTGAGATTATCTGACAGATCTGACATCTCTGAAAATCCCTTTCTTCATCTAAGGGGACACTGCGCATCCCACTCGTTTAAGTAACTTAACGACTGAACATCCTTCTTTAGCGACCAATCTCTTGAAGACTGTACAAACTTTAGTGATAGGAGCGATCTTCTCCCTCTCTTTACAACGATCATGAAATGATGGCAAGGTAACAATGATCTTTTGAATACTTTCATATCCATTAGTATTCATCAATGGGTGAAACGTACTCCCTCACAGAAGTGGAGAGGCCTCTAGTAATCCAAGATCCTCCTCATGAGGAAACTCATCAGGAGGTATCTTTTTGAGAATGTGTGCTTTAGCGGCTTTTTGAGCCATTTGACTGCAGTTTCTTCTTTGAGATTGAGTTAACGACATGGACTTTGAACTTGATCGAATTTTAAATATTGATGATGGGATAGTAAATTCTCTAGTTGTATCTTCCACAATCATAACCTCTTTTCCTTTGGCAAAAAAGGGGACAACAGACTTAGCAGCTGTTGGGGTCACCTTCTTGCAGGAAGGAAAATATTGGGGACAATTCAGGTTAAATTCAATGGAAGGCTCTTGTACTTCTAGAGTGGCAACTTTCATTATGACGGATGGGGATTTTTCAAGAATAGCTTCAAGTTCATTAAATCTATCTCCAAACTTAATGGTGGGTACGACATTGTGGGGATTGCGGCTATTTGGCAAGTTGCAGGAGAAAGTGAGCATCGGGAACGTCATTGGAGCAGCTTCAAAAAGAAAGCTTTGGGTTAGTTATCTGGCCAACTTCTTGAAATTCTAGTGCAAAAAGGAAAAACTAAGAAAGGTCGATCTGTAGACGGGGCAGTCTTTATTTAATTTTTACTTTGTGAAGATTTTTAAATTCAATAAAAATAGTTTGACAGTTGAAGGATTTAATTAATTAAAATGGTTTAAAGAGGAAGCGCATCATGACACATCAATTTAATTTACAAAGTTACAAACCAAACTAGAAAGCAAAAGTGAATTTTAGGACCCAGTACGGGACCGACTTCACAATAGACAATGCCCAGGAGGAACTAGTCCACCAACACACCTATTGGTGTTCCAACCCCACACAAAAGATAGAAGTCATAATATGAAAAGTTAAATAGGCTTTAGATTAAGTTGGGTTGTTAAAAATTTCCTTTAAAGGCAAGCCCTTATAGCTAATTACATTATAGATAACCAAAGTCACCTAAGAAAACTCTCGATAAAAATGAGGGGACATTATCTTCAAGAAGTTCAATGGGTAGAACATTTCAAAAGATCGGAAAAATAGGTGTGAAAAGGTAATGGCTCAAATTCGGAATATTTATTTTTGAATTCAAAGGAGGAAGAACTAGGGGATGTCATGGATTCTGAGGAGAACCTCTGTTACTTCCCAAGTTATTTTATGGTTCAACTTGAACTTCAAGAAGAAATTAAAGAATGTTTCATCCTGCCAATTTTATTAATTAGAGCTTACATTTATGTGAGATGGTGACACAAATAGCCTTGAAGATGTGAGGATTTAGTCTTGAAAAATGGCAAACTCGAAATCCTAAAATAAGTTAGTGCTTAAATTGTATAGCAGAGCCATACAAAAGCCTAAACAAATAGTTGAGGATTTATGCCGCACTAGGCAGACAACCTTGATATCCTATGGCTTGTTGTTTAATTCTAAGGAATAATGTGTTGTTGTAGATCCTCATGCTATTGTAGATTATTGTTGCAGAAAGCTGCCCACAAAGCTAGCTTTAGGCTTCTCGGTGAAGTAGTTGTCCTAAAGTCTAAGGTGTAAAGGTTTAAATGACAGGTTGAAGTTCAATCATAGGGGGAACTAAAGTTGATTAGAGTGACACCGGTTAGGATCCCATGGTTCCCTCATTTCTGCATCACTATTATCTTCAGATTCACTTAGTTCACATGAATTTACTAAACTCAACTCAATATGTTCCATACTTTCATTTAGACTGTGGGAAATCTTGTCAGGAACTGTAGGTTATTAATTCTGATCTTCTATTTATATAGATGTAAAATGTGATGTATGTGATTATATGATTAATTTCCATAATAGTTATTCATAATTTACGAAAAAGCCAAAAATTTGATGCAAAGCAAAAGCTAGGAAAATCTTTCACTATGAAGCAGATAAAAATGTTGTTATAATATTTCAATATAGGATACTAGGCAAGTATATGTATCATTATTAAGTAATATAGAACTTTTTGATCAAGTCCCGAATATTGAAGCCACAGGGAGAACTAGATTTAGATAAGAAAATTTTAGTTAGCAAAATATTCTTACATAAGATGTCAAATTAGGAATGAAAGTTCAATTCTTTTTATAATTATTTTGATAATTTGTAAATAAAGTAAGCAACAAATTAATCTAACTAAAATACTTGCAAGATGAAGACAATATAAATAAAATATATTTTTCCTTATCATGAATCAATGATAAATATTAAAATTTTATTGTGGAAGTATGCAAAATGTGTTGTGTCAAATAGAATGAATAATATTCTTTACCCTTACTAAAGATGCTATAAAGAACATTGACTAATCTATAGTATGAATAGTTCTGAAGACCAGCTAGGCAGAGAAGATAGTAGCTCTCACTATAGAGTTCCCTCTTCTCCCTCCACTTGTGGGCTAACATCTTATATCAAAACCTAAAACTATAAATCAAATTGGGGGCTTCAGCCTGTCACTCTAAAGTCTTCTAATTTTACAGTGTTGAAAAGTTTATTTCCTTATTTATTTGCACCCAACCCCATGAACTACTTTCTTATTCATGAAATTAATATGTGATTCCAACCATTTATTGACTGAGACAATACCATTTGGTATCTTACATGTTATCACAATAGGTATTAACTTTTTATTTGGTCAAATCAAGAAGTAAATGAAGTGCAATGTTTCGAATGATTACAACTTCTTCTAACATTGAAATCTAATACTTCACACAACTTCCTCTAAATATTTAATCAATTATCATTTTAAAAGAAAAAATATAAAGAAAACTACTCAAAATCCATGGAGAAAACATAACCACACATGAGTTTAGAAGTAGAAATCATGCGCACAAATAAAAAATCTAAATTAAAACCATGTGTAGACACAAAGATAAACACTTATCTCAAATTCTCTCCACCAAATGAAGTTCCTTTTATTTTTCTTCCTTCTCTCACAATACAAACTAAAACTCAAAATAAAATAAAATAAAATAAAGTGGGTCGTGGAAGCGGCGACATCGGTGACTTAGATGGATGATGACTTTAAAGTTGATGGGTGGCTGGCCCCTTCTCCTGGAAAATCCAAGTCTTTTCTTATAAAAATCTAAGGTGTGCCTTAGTTTCTCTTCAAAAAGGTGTCTACATTCAATGAATCATCTAGAAGTTGCCTCCTCACAAGTCAATTGACTGAATTTTTGTGTCCATGGGCTATTTCCTAAGTATTTATCAAGGGTTGCTTCGAACATCTCTTAAAAAATATGCTCAGTTGAAATAATTCATCAAGTAGCTACTTCTAGCGCTTAAGCAGGTACCTGATGCTTAGGCACGGAACCTCTTGCGCTTAGGCATCTGACTGAACGCTTAGGCACCCTAGTTCATTTCTACATTTTTCTTCATTTTGCTCCAAATTTGACCCCATTTCACTCCTTTTAGCATTTTCCATCAATTTTATTTTACCTGCAAAAAAACACCCAAATACCTTTTATTAAAGAGAAATATCTCAAAAAATAGGTATAAAAATGTGTATAAAAAGACTATATATTTTAGGTGTATCAAAATCCCCCAAAATTAAAATGTTACTTGTCCTCAAGTGAACTTTCAATCTTTAAAAACCAACATAAGTAGATAATGCATATGAATTTCTTATGAGTTACCGAAATTTTGATGTAAAAATATAGTAGTCCGATTTCAAAAAAAATATTAGTAACTGAGACCAACTTAAAGTTCAAAAATATTTAATGTTAAGAAATATGAAAATATGAGTTCTTATCTAATTAAAAAATATTGTGGATTTTCCAAAGATACAGTTTACGCATTTTCTCATCTCTACTTAAAAATTTTTATTAAGCATAATTTAACTCACTATATTCTATCTTTAAGCCTAAGAGTTTCTCAAGTCTCATACTTTAAAAAGATCAGATGTGGAACCAATTTTTGATTAGGCACTAATCCTTATGCTTCTCCTCCTTTTTTCAACCTTTCTCTTTTTTTTCTTTTTCTGACAAAGATTACTATATCTGGATAGAACTTTAATGGTTTTGAATTCCACTCTTTCTTTCTTAAAGCAAAGTGTTGATATATATTTTTTACTTAAGAACATATTAATAGTTTTGAAAGTTAATTTCAATAAAAGAAATTTAAGTTTAGAAAATAAAACGTCTAAATTTCTAAATTTTTGAAGAACACAATTCTCCTACTAAAGATAGTTGCACTATATTTAGCATTTTCTACACTAAAAAAATTTAAATTAAAGTTTTTCTTAATTACAATAAATTTTAAATTAAAGTTCACTTACTCATTTTTAATATCAATATTTTACTTCCCTAATATAACGTCAAATACATAGTCATTTTTTTAAATCATAATCAAATTCTACTTGAAATACATTTGAGAATAAATAAACTATCAAGTTTCTTTAAAATTTATCATTCCCCCAAACATAAATTTTTAATAGAAATAAAAAATTTCTGCATCAAATATAAATCAGTAGGAATGAAAACTAACTATAACATGCTTACAGAAATTTTCTTATCCTAAATATGAAAATGCAAAAAATAAAAATAGGAGTAAAAATTTAATTGATGAAATATTTTTTTACTTAAAATACAGAGATTCATCAAACTTCTATGCAGTGAAGTATAACATAAAATCAAATAAACATACTAACAAACATACATGACTACAACATAAAGAAAAATAACTGGTAGCAAATTGAAAATTTTTAACATGCAGCTTTAAGTGACAAGTTAGCTAATCTTAAACCTTACCATGATTGCAGAATTTAGTTTAAGAGACACTAACTAAATAGAACAACATAATTAAAACAATTACTACAACACATAATAACTACTAACTAAACACAAATACATCACAACATGTGTACAAAATAAAATAGTCTCAACAATAACAACTAAGAACACAACACAAAGTACATAACAACGGCACTAACAACAGTTCATAACAACACATAAAATACAAACATAAAACAGAACTAAAGATCTAAACTAATCATCACCCTCTTCTTCATTACTATCATCACTACGCCAAATAGTTGTAGGCTCATATGGTGGATATCTGGGATACTGAGGAAATACTACATCCCGATTACCTCTATTGTGACGCTCCGTAGCTATGTTGTATTCCACCTCACAATCACTTTATCTCTTCATATGCCCTTCCATATGCTCTGTATAATGCTCTAATTTTGTCATTTTTTTCATTGGTGTAAATAACATTATTCAATATTCTTTCCATACATTGTGACTAAGAGTCAAAACCAAAAGTTTGACCTCATGATGTAGAAGCCTGTGACGTAGAGGCTCGTGAAGTAGAGGTAGCAGAACTACTGGGGAATTCACTCTTCCAACAAAAAATAAAATGATGTGAATAAGTCTTCACATTCACACTGGTAATGGGCTTTAGTGGCTGTGAGATCTCCTCCCTATTGTCACATCTAACACCAGTCTGCTCGCATAATAAAAAGATCAAGGATGCAAATCCCAAACCTGTCGTAGTAGCAGCGGCAATAAAACCTATAATGACTCTGTAAATCAATCCTCTTATGTTAATAGGCTTGGACTGTGGAATACAATAGTTCAAAGTTGCTCTATCTCGAGTCACTTCGCTCAATTGATTTGTAGGCAGTAGATGAGCAGAAATAAAATAATGTCAAGCCTTGACAGTGACATCCAACTTTGAAGTAGAAAATTTTACCCTTCTTCATTTGTAATCTTCCATATTCCTCTCCCAACTGTCACAGATGAAATAATCTCATCTAGCTCCTCCTTAGTAGGACTTTAGTTTCAATAAAAAAATAACGTACTCGAGGGTAACTGATAAAACAGATTAATTACAGCAGGAGAAGATGGTGCAGTCTTCCCCTCACTATGACCCTTTCTTCATCAGCCTCAGATAGATTAGCATTGAACTCTCGTACCATAAAAATAACGGCACAACATAAAAATAACAGAATCGCTCCCACTGGCGGCTAACTATCAACTCTTCAACAGCTCCTCCCAAAATTTTAAAACAACACTCAAGAATTAATTTTCTCAAATGCAGTGCATCGTTATACCTATCCTGAGCTCCCAAACTAAAAAAATTACTTGAATCGAACGGAGCTTTACTCTTACCTCTCTTCATTCTTAGTATCGTTTTCTAAAAAATGTACAAAATTTGAGTTCCTATCTAATTCAAAAATATTGTGCATTTTCCAAATATAGAGTTTAGGCATTTTCTCATCTCTACTTAAAAATTTTTATTAAGCATAATTTTACTCACTATATTATAAATGAAGAAGGGTAAAATTTTTGACACCGTTGCTGGAATTTAAATCTTCTAGTAGCGTTATCAAATTCTTGTAATTGTTGATTTACAAAAAGAAAAGGTNCCAAACGATGCTATTAGACTTCGACTTTTTCCTTTTTCATTGAGGGACAAAGCTAAGATGTGGTTAAACTCGTTAGCACCTGGATCTATTAGAACTTGGGGAGAACTGTCCTAGATGGTTAAATTCATTAGCACCTAGATCTATTAGAACTTGGGGAGAACTTTCACAGAAATTTCTTCTTCCATCCAAAACTGCTAAACTTAAAAATGACATAACATCATTCTGTCAAATTGATGGAGAGGTACCAGGATCTATTAGAACTTGGGGAGAACTTTCACAGAAATTTCTATCCAAATATTTCCCTCAACAGGATCTATTAGAACTTGGGGAGAACTTTCACAGAAATTTCTATCCAAATATTTCCCTCCAATGGATCTATTAGAACTTGGGGAGAACTTTCACAGAAATTTCTATCCAAATATTTCCCTCCATCTAAGACTGCTAAACTAAGAAATGACATAACATCGTTTTGTCAGATTGATGGAGAGTCAATATACGAAGCTTGGGAGAGATTTAAAGATCTTCTTAGAAATTGCCCTCATCATTCATTACCAGACTGGTGCTGCTAAACTAAGAAATGACATAACATCGTTCTGTCAGATTGATGGAGAGTCAATATATGAACTGCTAAACTTAGAAATGACATAACATCATTCTGTCAAATTGATGGAGAGTCAATATATGAAGCTATTAAAGATCTTCTTAGGAAATGCTCTCATCCTTCGTTGCCAGACTGGTTAATAATTCAAACCTTTTATAATGGATTAGTGGGACTCTTAGATCGATTCTAGATGCTGCGGCTGGTGGTTCTTTAATGTTAAAATCTTTTGATGAGGCTTATTCATTAATAGAAGAAATGGCTGCCAACAATTTTCAATGGCCCTCTAAGGGGTAAATCCTAAAAGAGTAGCTAGTATCCATGATTCTGATGCAATATCTATGTTAGCTTCACAAATTATTGCAATATCAAAGAAATTAGATCATTATGGGATGAATTATTCTTCAACACCTCCTATGATGGAAGAAGATTCATCCGGTCAATTTATGGATGTTCAACCTTCATATGAAACCTTAAAAGCTACTAATAGACCCAACAACCCATATTTGAACTATTTTAACCCATGTTGGAAGAATCATCCAAATTTTAATTGGAATAACAATTCTTCTACCAATCAACAATGGGAAAACAACACAATAAACCCATTAGGACATTTATTCACCCGAGGAAATATTAACTATAGGCCTTCTTATCCTCAAGGATTTAACAGTAGTACTCCAATTAAGGAGAAGAAGTTATCTATGGAAGAGTTGATATTAAACATGAGTTAACAATTACAGAATCAAGGAAATCAATTACAAATTCAAGGAAATCAATTACAAATTCAAGGAATCAATTACAAAATCAAGGAACTTATTAAGACATTGAAAACCAATTGGGACATATCGCTACTGCGCTTAGTAACCGAACATTAGGAACTTTTTCTTAGAATCAAGGAAATCAATTACAAATTCAAGGAAATCAATTACAAAATCAAGGAGCTGCTATTAAGAATATTGAACCAATTAGGGCATATCGCCACTACGCTTAGTAACCGAACATTAGGAAATTTTCCAAGTACTGTGGAACCAAATCCTAAAGATCAAGGAAAAGAGCAAATCATGGCAATTCAATTACCAAGTGGAAAAGAATTAGAGACAAGAGTGCAACAAGAAATAGAAACTGAAAAAGAGAAAGTGGATATCGAAAAAGAAAAGGATCANAAGTGGATACCGAAAAAGAGAAGGATCATGAATACCCAGATTTAGAGTATTCATTTACACCAATGAAAATTACTGTGGAAAAACCTCCACCATCGTTTCCTCAAAGACTGAAGCAACATAAACAAAATAAACAATTTTCAAAATTTTTATAAATTCTTAAGAAGTTAACGGTGAATATTCCCTTCGTAGAAGCTTTAGAGCAGATGCCCAATTTGAAATTTATGAAAGATATTCTGAACAAGAAAAGGAAGTTCACGGATAACAAAAATGTTGCACTAATATTCTGAACAAGAAAAGGAAGTTCACGGATAATGAAACTATTGCACTTAGTAAAGAGTGTAGCCAAGTTTATAGAAATTCTTAAGAAATTAACAGTAAATATTCCTTTCGTAGAGGCTTTAGAGCAAATGCCCAATTATGTGAAGTTTATGAAAGATGTAAACATTCCCTTCGTAGAAGCTTTAGAGTAGATGCCCAATTATGTGAAATTTATGAAAGATATACTGAACAAGAAAAGGAAGTTCACGGATAACAAAACTGTTGCACTTAGCGAAGAGTGCAGTGCAATTTGAACAAGAAAAGGAAGTTCATTGATAATGAGGCTGTTGCACTTAGCGAAGAGTGTAGTGCAATTCAACAAAAAAAGGAAGTTCATGGACAATGAAACTGTTGCACTTAGCAAAGCGTGTAGTGTAATTATTCAGAGAAAGCTTCCTGAAAAATTAAAAGATCCTGGTAGTTTCACTATACCATGTGTTATCGCTGAAAAAATCTGTGGAAGAGCTTTATGTGATTTGGAAGCCAGCATTAACCTTATGCTTCTATCAATTTTTAAAAAACTAGGATTAGGAGAAGTCTCACCTACTTTTGTAACTCTTCAACTGGCAGATCGATCAGTTACATATCCTAAGGGAGTTATAGAAGATGTGTTAGTAAAAGTTGACAAATTTATCTTTCCTGTGGATTTCATTATTTTAGATATGAGGAAGATAAAGAAATACCTATCAAATTTATCTTTCCGGTGGATTTCATTATTTTAGATATGGAGGAAGATAAAGAAATACCTATTTTAGGGAGAGGTGGATTTTATTGTCTTAGATATGGAGGAAGATAAAGAAATACCTATTATTTTAGGGAGACATTTTTGTGGATTTCATTGTTCTAGATATGGAGGAAGATAAAGAAATACCTATCATTTTAGGGAGACCATTTTTAGCTACTGGAAAAAGCATTTTAGATATAGAGGAAGATAAAAAAATACCTATCATTTTAGGGAGACCATTTTTAGCTACTGGAAAAGCTATGGAGAAAGATAAAGAAATACCTATAATTTTAGGGAGACCTTTTTTAGCTACTGGAAAAGCTATGATCTAGATGTTCAAAAAGGCGAGTTAACTATGAGAGTAACTGATCAAGAAGTAACTTTTAACATTACGAAATCTATGAATTACCCTGCTGCTGAGAGAGATAATGAATGTTTTCGCATGAAAATTGTTGAACATCTTCTGAAAGAACATTTTAAAGAACATTTTGAAAATAAAAAGTATTTTGAAAAAGAAGATCATTTTGAAGAACAATTTGAAGAAAATGATGAAAGTATTTTGGACAAATTAGAAAATGAAGAATTAGATTATGTTCAGGAAAGATTTGAGATGTTGAATTTTACAGAAAATGCTGATAAGAATCTATTTCCATCAATTATGAAACCACCTGAACTTGATTTGAAGACAATACCTAACCACTTGAAGTATGTGTTTTTGGGAGACTCATTTACATTACCTGTTATTATTTCTTCAAAATTAAATAATTTACAAGAACAAAAACTGTCAGATACACTGAATGACCTTAGCAAATATTAAAGGAATCAGTCCCTCAATATGTATGCACATAATTATATTAGATGAACAACATAAACCAATAGTTGATCCACAAAGGAGATTAAACCCTATAATGAAAGAAGTAGTTAAGAAAGAAATTTTGAAATGATTAGACACTGGAATTATATATCCTATTTTAGATAGTGCATGGGTAAGTCCAAGTCATTGTGTACCGAAGAAAGGAGGAGTGACTGTTGAAACAAAAGAAAATAATGAATTAATACCTATCAGGCAAGTCACTGGGTGGCGCATATGCATTGATTATAGAAAACTAAACACTGTCACAGGAAAGATCATTTTCCTCTACCATTCCTAGATCAAATAGTAGATAGACTTGTTGGGCACAAATATTTTTGCTTTTTAGATGGATATTTCGGTTACCATCAAATTCCTGTTGCTCCTGAGGATCAAGAAAAGACAACCTTTACTAGTCCTTTTGGAACTTTTGCTTTTAGAAGAATGCCTTTCGGATTATGTAATGCACCACAACATTCCACAGATGTATGATGTCCATATTTAGTAAGTTAATTGACGATGGATTGGAAGTATTTATGGATGATTTCTCTGTATTTGGAACATCATTTGACGCATGCTTAGAATATCTTGAAAGAGTTTTAGATTATGCGAAAGAACTAATTTAGTTCTAAATTTGGAGAAATGTCAATTGATGGTTGCAGGAGGAATTGTGTTGGGGCATAAAATTTTGAAAGATGGTACGGAAACAGACCCTGCAAAAATCTAAGTTTTATCTAAACTAACACCTCCTACTAATGTAAGAGAAGTTAGAAGTTTTCTTGGACATGTTGGTTTTTACAGATGTTTTATTAAAGATTTCTCAAAAGTTACTAAACCTCTATGCCAACTTTTAGAAAAGGACAAGAAATTTGAATTTACTGAAAGCTGTTTAAATGCCTTTGAGTTATTAAAAGAAAAATTAATCATTGCCCCTATTATAGTTTCACCTAACTGGGAAAAACCATTTGAACTGATGTGTGATGCTAGTGATTATGCTATTGGAGCTATTCTTGAACAAAGATATGAAAAGTTTTTTAAAGTGATATACTATGCCAGTAAAACTTTTAATGATGCTCAAATTAACTATATTGTTACTAAAAAGGAGCTACTCGGCATCGTATATGCTTTAGACAAATTTTGATCTTATTTAATTGGACCTAAATGTGTTGTGAACATTAATCACTCAGCTATTAAATATCGAATGCAAAATAAGAATGTCAAACCAAGATTTATTAGATGGATATTATTGATACAAGAATTTGATCTTGTAATTATTGATAGAAAGGGAACTGATAAGATGGATACTATTGATGCAAGAATTTGATCTTGTGGTTATTGATAGAAAGGGAACTGATAATTTGATCATTTGTCGAGATTAGAAAATCATGAATTATCTGACACCGACAATAAAATTACAGACACAAGGTTGATTAGATGGATTCTTTTGATGCAAGAATTTGATCTTGTGGTTATTGATAGAAAGGGAACTGATAATCAAATTGCTATTGATGCAAGAATTTGATTTTGTGGTTATTGATAGAAAGGGAACTGATAATCAAATTGCTGATTAATCAAGATTAGAAAATCATAATAGAAAGAGAACTGATAATCAAATTGCTGATCATTTGTCAAGATTAGAAAATCAAGAATTATGACACCCCAGAAAGGAAACTGATAATCAAATTGCTGATCATTTGTCGAGATTAGAATATCATGAATTATCTGACACCAATAATGAAATTACAGACAGTTTTCCTGACGAACAACTTTATAATGTTGGTGAGTGGAAAATACCATGGTATGCTGATATTGTTAATAATATTATAAGTGATATTTTGCCACCTATGCTGACATTACAATAACAAAGGAAATTCATTCATGATGTGAAAGCATATTTTTGGGATGAGCCTTATTTATATAAACAATGTAAGGATCTGATTATGAGAAGATGTGTACCTTATGAAGAAACTGAACTGATCATTCAAAAATGTCATGATTCTGAATTTGGAGGACATTTTGGGAGCGATAAAACTGCTTATAAAATTTTACAAGCTGGATTTTATTGGTCTACTATATTTAAAGATGTTTATAGATATATAAAAACTTGTGATCGATGTCAACGAGTAGGCGTCTAGAATAAATGAAATGCCTCTAAATTTCATATTGGAAGTTGAGATCTTTGATGTTTGAAGATTAGATTTTATGGGACCCTTTATTCCATTATTTGAGAACTTATATATATTAATTGCAGTAGACTACGTCTCTAAGTGGATTGAAGCACAAGCTTTACCTCGTTGTGACGCTAAAAGTGTTTCAAGATTTTTAATGAGAAATGTTTTCACTAGATACGAAATGCCTAGGATGATTATTACTGATGGAGGATCCCATTTTAGGAATAAATATATTCAGAGATTGGCAGATAAATTTAATATTATTCATAAAATCTCTACTGATTATCACCCTTAAACTAGTAGATTAGCTGAAGTTTCTAATAGAGAGATTAAACAAATACTTGAAAAGACTGTAAACCCTTGTAGAATAGAGTGGTCCACTAGATTGGATACTGCATTATGGGCTTACGGGACTGCTTATAAAACTCCTATTGGAATGACTCCTTACGGACTGATTTTTGGAAAGACTTGTCACTTACCAGTAGAACTGGAGCATAAATTATATTGGGCAATTAAGGAATTCAATTATAATTTGAAAGATGCCGGTAAGAAGAGATTGTTGCAATTAAATAAATTGGAAGAATTAAGAAATGAATCTTATGATAATGACAGAATTTATATGGAAAAGCTAAAGTTATGGCATGATCAGAAGATTAACCGGAAGAACATTGAATCAGGACAAGAAGTTTTACTTTACAATACAAGGCTGAAGTTATTCCCTGGGAAATTGAAGTCTCGTTGGTTAGGGCCATTTACTTTGACTCAAGTTTAAACTTACAGAGCTATTGAAATTGAAGATCAAAAAATAGGAAATAGATTTAAAGTAAATGGAGATAGATTAAAACCATATTATGAGGGTAACAGATAAAATTTTAAAGAGGTTTTAATGATCAGTCAACCTGAATAACACCTGAATAGGTCGGGCTCACGACGTTAATCCAAACGCTTTATGGGAGGTAACCCATATTTATCGTTACTTTAGTCGCAATTATAGTAGTTGTTATTTAAATTTATCATTATTTTATATTAGTATTAAGCTCTAATACTCTTATTTACCCTTAAAACATCTTAAAAATTGGATCCATAAAGAAAAATTGAAACGTAATCGGACCAGAGCGAAACTGTGAAAATTTTGCCTTGGGCACCGACGGCATGTTTTTCCCGAGAGTCCATACAAAATTAATACAGAGGCACGCCGACGACGCCATTGACGCTGCCGATGGCGAAACCGATAAGATGACAGTTTCTTATGTTCGAATGGCGGTTTTTGACGGTTTTTTGGGCAGGAATAGTCTTTTTAAACTTAAAAATTTAAATTCTAGTTCGTATTTTCTCCCCAAGAATGAAGTAAAACTCTATCAATTTCATTCATATGGTGTCCAATTCCCCTGATAATCCCAGAATGAGAGTTTTCAATCGGTGAAAGTTCATTAGTGCGGAAGCGCAGTGAATCTTCAACCAGTTGCTGACGAAGAAAAGATTAATCAAAGAACGAGGATTCCTAAATCGCGGATTGAATAATCCCACGATAGATATTGATGAAATGATAGTGTGGCGAAGATGGTAAGTGTTGTGCTACACTACTGCCACCGTGGTAGTTCCCGTGGTAAAAGAATTTTATGCAAATTTATATGGAATCAACCAAGGAATTGTTTATGTGCAAGGAAGATGGATTACTTTCACTCCTGCATGGATCAACGAGTTATATATGATAGAGAATGTTCCTGTCTGCCACTATTCTAATTTTGTCCCAACGAGAAATCAGATGAATGAAATTTACCAGCATTTGACAGACGAAACTAACGATTGGGAAATGCGAGAGAACGGGTATGTTAGTTTTTCTTCAACACTTTTGAATCTCATCTCTAAACACTAGCACTACTTCATTTCTGCGAAACTGTTACCGACAATGAAGGTTGGAAAATTTTCTAAAGAAAGTGTCATTTTGAATTACTGCATCCAAACGAGACTACCAATTGATATTGGATCTATAATTGTGAAGTCAGTTTTAGGTCTGATCGTTCACGGATCAACTTATGGGCTTGGACACCCTTTCACAATTTTCTCACTTTGCAGCCAGTCTCAAGTATCCTATGAAAACTGAGAAAAGGTACTGCTACCTTGGAAACCTTTGGATCTAACTGAAAAATTCCCATCATTTGAAGATGAAAATGACATGGCCATGATAGTTGATCAATCATCTCAGAATTCACTATTAGTTCAACCCTTAGTTTCGGATAAGTCTTTGGTGATCCTGTGCCAAATCAAGAAATTGAAAAAGGAGGTACAAAATGTGATGAATGCAATTAATAATATCTACAAATCCTTCCATCATCTAGACTGGAGGATGAAGGAACATTGCGCGCACTCTGGACATTTAGAAGATAGCTTGATACGATTGATGAAGAGGATGCAATTAATTGAGGAGGATTCAACTGAAGAATTTCCCTTCAGACCCTTCTACAACCTCTTCGTTCATGTGCAATCAATGGGTGATATCAGAGGAGAAACAAGCACAGAATCTGACGAGTAGTAGATTTACTATGCTACATTTATGTTTATGTGTGTTTAAATTTGAACATTATATTTGCTTTGCTTTAGAATTATGCTTATAGATCTCTGTATAGTTGAGACTAAGCATAGGATGTTATGTTTTTAGCGTTTTGAGTGTTGTAGATTGGATTGCGATGATGAATTAATGTATTGAGGTTGATAAAATACCAAACTTAGGTGTGTTATGTAACGCATGTTGTACCCCTTAGAATTTAAATATAAATGTGATGTTATGTTTTGTAAAAGTTTGTATGTGTTAAGTACATCATTTAACTATTCAAAATTATGTTTATAAAGATTGAACGAATATCGTTTAGACTTAGAATTGATCAAAATCGCAAAAATACAGAATTTGGACATAATCAATATAGCCCACCGACGACGCTCTCGACGCCGCCGACTCCGCCCTCGATGCCGCGACGGCGGGAATTTCCCAAGACTTAGGTTCAAAAACAAAATAGAGCGCACCGACAGCGCCATATACCCCGCCTTCAGCGAGATCGCAAAAATACCTCTTTAGCCGTGATTTTGACGAGTCAACTGCCACTATTCATCATCCCCTTCCTCTTAAAAACACCATTTTTGAATTAGGGCTTGGTAAATTTTGGATTGGGAGACGATTTCAAGGCTTTTTGACATAGGATTTGATCTTCTTTATGTAAGAGCTTCACTCCAAGTTAAAAATAGTTGATCTTGTATTTCTTTCACATTGAGGAAACTCGAAAATTTGAAAATGTGAAGAAAATCTTGGAAGAAATTCGTGGATCTTAATGTTGAACTCTTTGAATTACCATTGGAAGCCATGATTTACATATTAGAAGTAATTTCTGGAATTGTACTTTGATTTGATTAGATTAAAAATGGCTCCACGTCAAAAGAGAAGAGTTGAGTTTGACAATTCACACTTCGTCAATGTGATGGCTCAAACTCAATTTACTTCAATACTTAAAGGAAAAAAATGTATAAAAGATCGAGTTTTTGTGAGTCCGGGAGGAGAAATGGAACAGGTTATTACCGAGTGAAGGTGGGAAAACTTTTGTTACACCACCAATAAAGCCGATGCAAATGTGATGAAGGAGTTCTATGCCAATGTGATTTATTATGAAGACGGAATTGTACAAGTGCATGGATTTCCTGTGGAATTTACCGCCGCCTGCATTAACACTTTCTATGAAGTCCCAGATTCTTACAACTGCCACTATGAATCGTTTAGTACGATGGAAGGCCCCCTCAATGATGTGATTAACTTTCTCACTGATGGGAAAGGAACGTGGAAGATAAAGCAGCGAGAAACGGGTAAACTTTTTTGCTTCCATGTTGAATGCCACCTCTAAGGCGTAGCATTATTTCATTTCCTCTACTCTGTTACTGACTTATCACCATAGTGAGGTAACTAGAGATAGAACTATTCTGAATTTCATTATTCATAATAATAAAACTATAAATGTGGGGAGAATTATTTTAAAGAATATATTGACTACGACAAGAAGTGAGACTAGTGGAGGTCTAGAACATCTTGGACTTATTTTTACACTTTGCCAACTTTCTGGAGTGGAAGCTAGAGAGGAAGGATAGGTTCACCCTATGAAACCCATAGTAAATCTAATTTGAAGACTTATGTATCCCATGAGAAATGGAGAACTAGAAGTAGGAGTTAGGAACCTGCTGCCAGTAGAGATGTTCCCTCTACAAGTTATGACCCTCCTCCTCCTTCTAGCTCCCCTACCTTAACAGATTTGATGAATGAGTTGACCTTGCAGAGGAAGAGCCTAGATTTAATAAACAAAAGGATTGGAGGTTTAGAATGTCGACATGATTATGATAGTGAGTATCTGTAGAGGCATTCCGATTTTGAGATAGCTTATTATGACGCTCAGGCCCGACACTATAGAGGAGAGCCTGATGTCACATTTCCTGAATGCCCTTGATATACTCAGTCTCAACCCAATCCACCTGCTGATAAAGTCGATGATGAATTAGCTTGGGATTTCGATATTTAGAATGAAATTGATGTACTTATGTTTGTATTTTTATTTTATGTAGTTTGTTTGTAATAGAAATGGATGTTTGTGATTTGGACTTTCATTTTTTATTATTCTGTGTACTTGGAAAATGATTTTAATTTTTATTATAAAGTTAGTGTTATAGTTAAATATGCATGTGTAGTTTAATAAATGATTTTTTTTTTTTATAAATTTAGTGTTATAGTTAAATATGCATGTGTAGTTTAATAGATGTTCAGTAGTGTTGTGAATTGTCTTGTAATGTGATTTTTATTTTGTAATTTTAATTGTTTTATTAGTATTATGTATGTGTTAGGAAATGTTGTGCTTTTTTAATGTTTTAGTTTTATACTTATTTCAAAATTTCATTTCCCAGAAATTCCTCTAATGATTTATGTGTGTAGAAAGCTCCTAATATTACAGACCAGGTGAAGTAAAAATTTGAGAAGGCCTGCAAAAATTTCAGAATGATAAAAATGCATATTGAGGTATTATTTATATTTACATTATTTTCTTTCTACCATTATTTCATATTCAAATATTTAAGTTTGGGGGAGAGAAGAAAAAGATTAACTATTAGATGTCCTCTATTTCAATATTTTCAAAAATTATTTATATGATTTTATGTAGTGAATTTAATTCAGGTAATTATATTTTTGTAACTATTTAAATATTATGGTAGATTTAAAGAAATGTTTTTGTAATGAAAATTAATTTTCTAACTTAAGATATTTAGTATAAGAGAATAAGATTATAGTTAACTACTGAAAGTAAAGGAAACTATATTTTAAAGTATTAAGAATCTGGAAATTCATTTGAGAAGAAAAGAGTGGGGCTCAATGATGTAAAAGCTATGAAATATTTATAAGGTAAAGGAATACTTTGAGTTTCAAAAAAGTAAAGGAAACTATATTTTGAAGTATTAAAAATCTGGAAATTCATTTGAGAAGAAAAGATTGAGATTCAATGATGTGAAAGCTATGAAATATTTATAAGGTAAGAAATGCTTTGAGTTTCAAATTTAGGGAAAGAAAAGTGAAGTTCAAATTCATTAAAGGCTATCCAGATATAGTAATCTTCACTTACCAAAGAAAAAAAAAAGGATTGACAGCAATCCCAGAAAAAAAAAGTAAAATATATAGGATTGAAAGCAATCTAAATGAAAAAGAGAAAAGAAAAGAAAGAAAAAAATATATAAAAGTGAGGAGAAGCTTGAGGAGCCTTCTAATAAAAAATTGGCTTCACTGGACCTACCTAAAGGGAAAACTTAAAAATATTCCTGAACTTATATTTATGGAATAGATCTTTTTACTAATAGAGTTCTCATGAAGTTCTTATCCTTTGGGTATTCTAAGTGACTTAATATTGCAATATATAGTCATTCTTGAAATAAATAGAAAACAAGAACTCTTAAAACACGATGACTAGATAATCTGATGGCTACAAAGTTAATTTAATTGCTTGAATTTTTTTTGAAAATCTCACTATGATATTTATCTAAATCAAAGTTACAGTATTTCTGAATTAAAATATTACTGCAGTAGGTCATAACTTTTATATAGTACTAAAATTACTTGAGGACAAGTAATAGTTATGTTTTGGGGGATTTTGACCAAAGTAAAATATGTTGAGATTTTCGTACCTCTTTTATACTGTTTTAAGATATTGCACTTTAAGGAAAGGTATTTTTGATGTTTTGTTACAGGAATGATGAATTAAGATCAATAGAGCAAAAAAGATTCAAAAAGGGGAGAATTTCGAGCAAAAAGGACCAAAATGTAGAGAACTGAACTAGGGCGCCGATGGTGCCATCGACGCCACCGACGGCGAGATTTTCCCGAGGCTACAGGACAAAATCTCCAGAAGGCCGCCGACGACGCCATCAAGGCCGCCGACGGCGCCATCAAGGCTGCCGACGGCGGGATTGACGGTTATGTGTACTTGTACAATGGATATGGCCAAAATTTGGAGGGGTGCATATGCAACTCTTGGGAAAACTCATCCACATCTTTAAAGAGAAAATTTTGGCTGAAAATAGAAGAGTCTTGGAGGTTAGATAGGTTCCATTAGTGTAGAGAGCTTGCTAGAGCGTGTAATTGTGAGGAATTCTTCAAGAAATTGTAAGAGTGGAGGGAAAGTGAGAGATTTCTTCCTCCTTGCTACTTTGAAGAGGAATTCTATGTGTTGTATAGAAAGATAGAGATTCAGAGGAACTTCAAGGAGTGTTCTTGAGGAGAAAGTTAAAGATAAGTTATTTACTTGTTATAGTTTGTATGGCTTTGATTTTATATATGAATTCCAAGTTTTGTTGTGTTTTCCCCATGAGTTTTGAGTTGTTTTTTCTGTCTTTTTCCTTATCTCGAGATTTATGAAATGGTGATTTGAATTGGTGAAGCCATAAAAATGTTTAAGAAATTGTGATGATCTTTTCACTTCAATCTTAATTTACTTTCAATCTGGCCAATTGATTTGTTAAAATATGTTGAGTTTTAAAATTAAAGTGAAGATTACATCCAAGATTCAGGGAGGTCAAAGCCCTTGGAAGTTGGGTGCAAATAAATAGAGAAATATTATTATTGGGCGTAGAATTGGAGGTTTTAGAGTGACAGACTAAAATCCCCAATTTGGTTCTATCGTTTGGGTGCTGATGTGTAGATGTTAGCCCTCAGGTGAGGGGAACGTGGGAGCAGTCATATCGTTTGGGTGCTGAAGTGTAGATGTTAGCCCTCAGGCGAGGGGAACGTGGGAGCTCAATTCAATCCTATCGTTTGGGTGTTGAAGTGTAGATGTTAGCCCTCAGGCGAGGGGAACGTGGGAGCTCGAAAGTAAGAGCCGGTATTCTCCCAGCCTAGCCGCAGATTCAGTAAACAAGCGTAGGATTAGTCAATGTTCTTTATGTTTGGGTGTTGATGTGTAGATGTTAGCCCTCAGGTGAGGGGAACGTGGGAGCTCCAAAGTGTCCGGTATCCTCCCAGCCTAGCTGTAGATTCAGTAACCAAGCATAGGATTAGTCAATGTTCTTTATTCGGTATCCTCCCAGCCTAGCCGCAGAATCAGCCAAACATAGGATTAGTCAATGTTTTTTAAGGTATCCTTCCAGCCTAGCCATAGAATCAGTAACCAAGCATAGGATTAGTCAATGTTCTTTAAGTATCCTCCCAGCCTAGCCGCAGAATCAGTAAACAAGCATAGGATTAGTCAATGTTCTTTATGCACCAGCCTAGTCGCAGAATTAGAAACCAATCATAGGATTAGTCAATGTTCTTTAAGCCTGGACCAAAGGGTAAAGAATAGGAATGCTTCTATTTGGCACAATATAAATTGAACTAATTCATTTTATCCATTCACTATAATTTCTTGACAAGGANGGCACAATATAAATTGAATTAATTCATTTTATCCATTCATAATAATTTCTTGACAAGGAGAAAGATGTTTTCTTATATATTGAATATCACAAATTAAACCCTACTTTTTATCTTTAGTTATTTATTAGTTATCCAAATTATCTACTTATTTCAATTGCCTATCAGTGACAGATAAGCAAATTGAACGCCGTCATTGTAGTTGAAGTATTACTTTTTATTAAGCCTTTAGTCCGTAGTATTTTATTTCTCCATGTGGGATCAATAACTAGGACTCCATTAGAGCCCTATATTACTTGAGTGATACGTATACTTGCATTGACAAACTATAATTAGGACTCTATTAGAACCCTATATTACTTGAGCGATACGTATACTTGCGTTGACAAATTCGACTTTGACATTATTGAAGAATCAAATTAGACACATCTATAAAGTCGCGATCAAGTCTTTGGACGCCATTGCTGGAAATTAAATCTTCTAGTAGCGCCATCAAATTCTAACACATATATATAATTCGCAGTCAAAAATTTTGACACCATTGCTAGAATTTAAATCTTCTAGTAGCGTCATCAAATTCTTGTAATTGTCGATTTACAAAATGAAAAAGGTCGGTCAATAGGGTAGCAGAAGTTTCTTTCAGGTCTAGATCATAAATATGCTCCTCAGGAATAGGGGTTAGCAAGTTGTTCATCTCTCTCTGACGTCTGCACTCTTATCATAGAAAAGCTCTCTACTTCTTGTGGCTGGCATTCCTGCGTTGTATCCTGTGAAACGAGGTACTTGGCAGTCGTTCATTATTGGCGACTACTACGCCTCCAGCTAGTATAGCTACCATGGAGGGCAGACGGTTGGGCCCTTCCATCGGATCTTGCTCTGTTATCACATTCTTGCCTTTGTGCTAGATATTCTCTTTAGTAGTCACCCTCAGCAAAGAAGGCAATCTCTTCATTTCAACTTGTTATCACATTCTTTCTCTTTGCAGCTGACTACATCCGTGAGAGGACCTTCATAGTCCATGTCAACCTGGTTAAAATCTATGTTGAAATATACGGTATCACCTTACGGTGCCATCTCCTCATTTAGTGTGAGGCTCCAGCCATCCTTGAAAGCAAAGGTCAGCCTCTGTCCTGACATTTTTCAGCAGACGACAGAAAAAATGTCAGTGGGCCAAAACTTGTCATGAATAATAAAAAACCAAGTATTTATTAAAGTAAATTTTAGTTTATTTTGTTGAATTGAATCATTTAATTTATGTATGAGTTTTGTTTAATTTAGTGAAATATTAAGTGCAAAAGGTAGAAAGGAGAAAATTTGAAGTTTAAAATAATTTTTTCAAAATTTTCATTATATTTAGGTTAATTACAAAATTTGGACCCGGTCATAGACATTTGGCCACATAGATAAACCTAAAATAATAAAAGTTTCAAAGTTTCAAAGCAATTCAAGGCAAGCGGCATCAGGTTGCGTAATAGGTTTTTAGATATAGTTCATTTATTGGTAACATGGGTCTTTCGCCCTGGAAGTCCACTAATTGGTAGGCTCCTCCTGTGTAGACCTTTTTAACCACAAATGGTCCCTCCCAAGTTTGCTCAAATTTTCCATATATTTTGCGGCGTGCAAGAATAGGCCTTTTGAGCACAAGTACGAGGTGACCAACTTTGAATGTCCTTGGGCAGACCAATTTGTCTTGGGCTTGTACCATCTTTGCCTGGTAAAGCTCTAAATATTGCTGTGCTTCTAGTCGCTTTCCCTCGAGACTCTCTAGTTCTTCAAGTCTGAGTTTTGCACTTTCCTCTGTTGTGAGTTGACTGGCAATGGCGACTCTGAGAAATGGTGTCTGGATTTATAGCGGTAGCACGGCCTCAGGTCCGTACACGAGCTTATAGGGTGTACATTGAGTAGGAGTCCTGAAAGTCATCCGGTAGGCCCACAAGGATTCTAATAGTTTGTTGTGCCAATCCCTTTTGTTTTCATCCAACGTTTTCTTCAAAATCTGTACCAGTGTTTTGTTGAAAACCTCAGCCAGACTATTTGCTCTGGGATAGTAAATTGTAGAGTATCTCCAATTTATCCCATGTCTTTTGATGAAATTGTTGATATTTGAACTTCTGAAAGCTGTTCTATTGTCGGAAATTATTCTTCGCGGTTCTCTGAAACGGTAGAAAATTTGGCTTTTAAAAAATTGAAGGATGTACTGTGTCGTACCCTCACGTAATGGTACTACCTCCACCCATTTGAAGAAGTAATCTATAGCGGCAAGTATAAACATGTGTCCTATGGAAGATGGATGGTCTAAAGGACCTATTATGTCCGTGCCCCAACACTCGAATGGTCGTAAGGCTACAGTTGGGTGTAGCACATTTGGAGGTTGGTGTAAGGCCACCCCATGCACTTGGCATTGGTGACATTTTTGGTTGTATCCATGCAATCAGACATCATGGCTGGCAAATAATATCCGAGTCTTTTGATCTTCACTTTCATTTTCGGCTCTGACTGGTGAGCGCCACACAATACGGTATGTACCTCTTTGACTATATTTTGTGCTTTGGCACTGCTCAAACACCGTAGCCACATCTGTTTGAATGATCTTTTGTAGAGAACGTTTCCCATCAGAGCGTAAAATATGGCCCTTCTTGTGATGTGGTGCGCCTCAGACTTGTCTTCTGGCAGCTTTCCAGTATGCAAATATTCTATTAAAGTCTTGCGCCAATCTTTGTTGATGCCTGCAATTGTATTTATTGTTTCTTCTATTCCAAGCTTGTGTAGAGTTTTGAAGTCAATCTGAGACAAGACTCGTCTTCCTTGCACTGTGACTTCAATGGAATCCTCCGAGGGACATGTCATTTCCCTAGTAAGTTTTGCTAGAGCATCAGAATGGGCATTATCTGCCCTAGGAATCCGGTAGAAAGTCACATTAAGAATCTGCTCCAAGAGCTTCATCGTGTACTGATGGTATTTTGCTAATCTTGGTTTCAGAATTCTATATTATCCGGCGACTTGCTAGATGACGAGTTGGGAGTTGCCATAGATGGCAATGTTTGTTATATCCATTGAGATTGCGATTTCCAACCCGGTGTTTAAAGTTTCATATTCTGCTTCATTGTTGGTGCACGGCTTAGTCAGGTGGTATGAGAACCTCAACATACCTTTATCTAGCGTGATAAAGACCAAACCAACCCCTGTTTTGCCTGGTATAATCGTGTCTAATCTTTATCTTTTCTGGCTGACGAAGCGCCATCGAAGGTCATCTCTGAGCGTTGCATAATGTAAAATTCCATTTATAGTATTTTTTTGTCTAGTAACTCATCCTTGAGAGAGGACCCAGCTGGAAGTGGGTGTGCAGCGAGAAAGTCTGCTAATATTTGTCCCTTGATAGCACGGAGGAGAACAAAAGTTATATCAAATTGCAATAAGTTCATTGACCATCTTGCTAAACATCCGGAGAGTGTTGGTCGGGTCATCAGATATTGCAATGGATTAACTTTCAAAATCAGAGCAATTTTATGAGGAAGCATGTAATGTCTAAGCTTTTGAGCAGCAAAAATCAATGTCAGACAATGTTTCTCAATAGGTGCATACCTTATCTCCATTGGTATTAGGTGATGACTTAAGTACTAGAGTGCATTTTCTTTACCCTCATCATTGACTTGGTCTAAGAGGGCTCCGAGAGAGTCATCTAAAGTCATGGTATAAAGTATTAATGGTTTTGCTGGGATAGGGGCTACCAAGACAAGAGGTGTCATTATATATTGTTTAATGTCCTTACAGGCCCGCTGGCATTTCTCTTCCCAAATAAATTTGGCGTCATTTTTAATTAATGCCGACAAAGGCTGACACCTACCTATAAGATTAAAAATAAAGCGTTTCATATATGCTAACTTCCCGTAGAAGGAACGTAGTTGTTTCAAAGTTTTAGGGGAAGGCATTTCCAAGATAGCTTTAATTTTATCCAGGTCGATCTCGATACCCCGATGATGGACAATGAATCCAAGAAATTTCCCACAGGTAACACTAAAGGCATTTTAAAGAATTCATTTTAAGGTCATATCGTCGTAACTGTTCAAACATGATTCTCAAATCGTACAAATGGTCTATTTTTTGTTTAATTTTGATCACCAAATCATCTACATAGCATTCTACTTGGTTGTGAATAAGGTCGTCAAAAATCTCCGTCATTGTATGTTTATATGTTGCTCCGGTGTTCTTTAGGCCAAACGACATCACTGTGCAGCAGAAAATTCGAATCGGTATTCTAAAGGCTGTAAGTGCTACATCCTCAGGAGCCATCTTGATTTGGTTGTATCCTGATGATCCGTCCACGAAGGAGAAAATTTCATGTGTGGAAGCGATATCCACCATCATCTCTAGTATGGGTAGTGTAAACTCATCTTTTGGACATGCCTTGTTCAAATCTTTGAAGTTTAAACAAACACAGATCTGTCCATTTTTCTTGTTAACAGTATAATATTATCTAACCACATGGGGTATTGTTCCTCTTTCATAAAGTTGGCATCTATTAATTTATTCACCTTGGCGATGACTTGTTGTTAAATTTCGAGGCGCATTCTCCTGTGAGCTTGTTTTACTGGGGTTATATTCTTGTCCACCCTGAGTTTATGGACTGCAACTTTTGTCGACAGTCTTGACATTTCATCGTAGCTCCATGTGAAGAATTCTTTGAATTCTGTTAATAGTTTGATCAATTTTACAGATTCTTCATCATTGAGTAGATAACTTATAAATGTAGGTCGGGGTTGTTCTTCAGTCCCAAGGTTAATCTCTTTAAATTTATCCATGGTAGATTTAATTTCTTCCTTAAGCTTTCAGGGAGCATCTTTTATTAGCTGATCAGTAGAGCCATCCTCTATATCGAGGCAATCCTCTTATGACTCACCAGTAACAACCATGCAAAATTCAGAATCATCGACTGCTCTGACTGTACCAAATTTGAGACCCACTTTTTTGGAGTTTGAATTTTACCATTCCATAATTTTTCAAAAAGTTGAAATTTAATTTTTGGCATTTGTTTTGGTAAGTGTCCCCGTTGAATTAACTTTTGAACACAATGCGAGAAGTAACCAAAAGGTAATTCCATTAATTCATTAGAATCATCATCCAAATTTACATGTTTTTCAAGCTCAGTAGAGGTGTTCCATTAATTCATTAGAATCAACATCCAAATTTACATGTTTTTTAAGCTCAGTAGAGGTAGGCATTTCCATTAATTCATTAGAATCAACATCCAAATTTACATATTTTTCAAGCTCAGTAGAGGTAGAAGCTTGGTAAAATTTGATCGGCTTTGACCCAACCCTACGAACTTCTTTGACCTCTAAACTCTCGACCTTTTGAGGGAGAATCGGAGTGAGGGTCATAGAATTCACATAGGGGTTTATCCAAGCATACATTGTTTCATATACATTCTTTTTTGTATCTTCTAGGGATATCTTGTACTGAGGTCTCTTCGATATTGTCATCATTATCTCATCTTCAGAACTGTCTTCATTACCAATGTTGATAGTTGGCCTAGACCGTTCAACAATTAAATTGATCTTTCCTCTCCCACACCCCCGGCCTCGACCTCGGGTGCGCGAACTAAAAGAACTTTCACCAACTCTTTGTAAGGGAGTGGTGGAAGATCGCTGAAGTGGGGTTAAATGACTTCCTCTTTTTAATTCTTCTGAATCTTCATCTTTGTTTGTGATAACTTCAAGGGAGAAGACACTCTTCTTTGGAGGCACGTAGTAGGCAGCATCTTCATGGATACCAACTTCATGCACTGGAAATGGTTGTAGGTCTCCTTTGATGCAATTTTCTTGACCATCTTTGTGGTATTTGATGCACTCGTGTAGAGTTGATGGAACCATATTGTGCTCATGAATCCATGGTCTTCCTAGTAAAGTGTTAAAAGAGGTCTCGGCGTTGATGATATAAAATTTAGCGGTTGTCACGAGTTATCCAACCTTCATAAGTAATGTAATTGATCTAAGGGCTCTTTCTCCCTTTTGGTTAAATCCTCTAAAAATAATTTTATCAGCGTAAGGCCAATGTTTGTAGGCTCATCAAGTTAAGAGATGCTCCAGGATCTACTAAAACTCTGGACAACACAAATCTGTCGATATTGACGGAGATGTAGAGTGGACAGTTGTGGTCGGCAATTATGAGCAGCAAGTCTTCATCTGTGAAGGTTACCCCAGGTTGTTCTTTCAACAAACAAACTTCATCTGAGGATGTGCTGGGCAACTGAGCCAAGCAAATCTCTAGGTCAATCAAAACAGTAACCAAAGACTCTCTCATCTCCTCTGACAGGATCAAAGTGTCGTAGATGCTTAGTTGGGCCGACAACTTCCTATAGTGTGCTTTGTATGATCCTCCAATTTTACCTTGATTATGTGGTTCTTCCACTGATGGAGGTGGAGGTATCTCTTCTTAGGTCATTATTTATTTTCCTTTATCTGTTGGAGCTTTCCTTGGTGGTAACACTTTTTTGCTCCTGAAGTTAACTTCTGTGATTTTTTCTTCTTGAGATATCATTGTTGAATCTTTTGGTGTCTTTTCCTCTTTGTCAGAAAGATCTATGTTGATGGAAAGCAGTGTACCGTGATGCTCGAGAATTGGCTCCTCATTATCGGTGTTGTCATAAGAGGTATCATTGATGTCTTCTTTGGACTTGACAACGAGCTCATCAGACTCAAGTACGATTTGAGGATCATTTTAGGGATCAAGATCAAACCTAGATCAGTCATAATCAGTTACGTTATCACTAGAAATAGTTAAAACATAGCTGAAATCGCAATCATTATATTTATAAGACCTCGGAGGGACAAAAAGATAATCATACAAAGTCAAGGGTTCAAGGATTTTCTTCCCCGAATCTGAGATAACTAATCTAATAGAGGTTGCCCCTATCCTACCCCCTGTGCTATCAATCTTTGTAGTGAGGCTTTTCTTCTTCTTCTTTGTCCTTGACGATGATGGATCTTCTGACAAAACCTTCATCTTGAGCTTGGTATGTTGTGGACTATGAATGGAGGCTTGTTTTGATGCAGACTGGATCTTGTTCAGTTTTTTCTTGGATGATCTGCTCCAGACCTCATTCCATTCTTCTTAGGCATTTACAGAAGCTTGTTTTGATGAATCTTGTATTTGATTAAGGTCCCTCTTGAGTTTATCCCAAGTTGTACTCCATCCATCTGTTTCAGTATACAGATCGATTGGGGAGATTGGCTCGGCCAAAATTATATTTATGGAATCTTTTTCAGGTTCTTTTAAATATTCTTTCGAGATTGTTATGTTCTATTCTTTAAGATTCCTCTTGAGCCAATCCTGAAAGAGGAAGCATTTTTCTATAGTGTGCTCGAGCAACCGGTGGTATGGGCAATAATTTGGTTCATTCTTCCTATCCACCTCTTTAGGCTTCTTTGGATCTGGTAGTTTGAATTCTGGCTTCTTCATCAGACTTCTGAATATTTTAGGTATAGCTTCATCTTTGAAATAATACACCGTCTTACGTCGCTCTGACAAGGACATTTTTTTATCCCCTGTTCAAGGTTATCCCCCTTGAGGCGGTCGCTGGTTGGATTGACTATTCTGTTTTGAGAGTATTATAATGAAAATTGGTGATGCTCTTCTGCATATATATTTTTATCGGTTGCTATCCTTTGTCGACGGTTGCTACCACTCCTGATTTCTTTTCGAACAGTCTAGTCACCTTAGCCTTTTTGTGTGGCTCCATGTGCTTTATTTCCTCTTAAAGACTGTTGGCTTTACTAAGTAGCTTCTTGAAGGATTTGATGGTGAGTCCCTTAAGCATGAAAGCTACTGGCCTATGAATGCTCTTGAGTAGAATTTCAATCGCATGATGTTCCTGTAGCTGAGGATCACATTTTATGCTAAGGTTTATCCACCTCAAAATATAGTCTACCAAAGTTTTGTTAGGCTTTTGATTTTCCATCATGAGCTCTCCAATAGAAACATGGTGTTGTGCCCCGACAAATCTTTTCATAAAAAGTTGTTCCAACTCAGAAAATGTTTTGACTGATCCGTTGGGAAAGTCAGCAAACTAGTCAAAAGCAATTCCTGACAAGAAATGTGCTATATGCTGCTTGGGATTTCCAGTCCCATTGAATATCTTGAAGTTTAGGGCCACAAAGCCCTTGGGGAAAGGCACGGCATCGAACTTCTCTGGGTAAGGTCTACCCTTTAGAACCAATGCACTACTCTTAGATTGGCTTAAAGCATCCTGACTTGTTCAACTATTTGCTTGAATTCCTTTTCTAGCATGAGACATGATGGAGAATCTTTCTTTGGTTGCTCATCTTTTTTTGCTGAAGTAACCTCACTTCTTCCATCTGTGATGTGTATGATTTCCGGCTGATTGATTTTTGGAGAAGCCAATTGCAAAGCTTGTGATTGCCCCTGAATGGTGGCTATGGCGGTCATAGCTGCAGTCATCACTTCTATTCTTTTCTCCAGTGGACTAACTTGCTCATCCCTTAAGAGGACATCCCTATGCTGTTCATCTACGGCGTTCTCTTTGGTGTGAGGTTGAGCCTCACTCATAGATGTGGTGGCTTTGGCTTTGATCACATGGACATCCATGAAATCCTACTCCAAGTAATCATTGTAATCAAAATTTTCATCGTCGCTACCGACGAAAACTTCATGTTCTTGAGCTAACTCGGAAATCTCAATCCTAAGTTTCTCAACTTTCTCTTCAATTATTGATTCCTTGATCGATTTAAGATTCGGAGGACCCTGATGGATATCCTCTACTTGTTCCTCCATCTCACTGGCTATTGTCACGACGATGTCAGATATTTCAGATACTAGTTTCACTTTCTGTCCCGTGGATTCACCAGACTGTATCTGTGCGGCGACCTTGGGTATCCATACCTTTTTCCTTTTTGACGATGATGTCTCAGGACAAAGCATCTTAGTAGAAACATCACTATGTTGAGGGAAATTATGCTCCCCATGGTGTAGACCGACTACAATGTCAGGTAATTGTCTTGTCTTTGCCTTTGAGATTATAGGAATGTCTCCATAATGAGTGACAGGTAAGATCTTTGGTCCCGGTCTTCACTTAATCGGCCGATGGCCTGCGGTCCTGGTGGCAGTGTGATCAGTATTAACCACTACGGTATCCACTCTCTTTCCTAAATGGAACCAAATGGGAATGCAAGTTGGTGGCACTTCAGTTGTCTTGTGAGATTGTCTAGCAGACTTGACGCCCTTCAAAATTTCCTTCTTCATGCGAGGGGAAATTGCATCTCTCACTCGTTTAAGCAACTCACTAACTGAACATCCCTCTTTGGTAGCAAGCCTTCTGAAAATTGCACTAACTCGAGTTATAGGAGTGAACTTCTTTCTCTCCTCACCTTGTTCATGAAGTGACGATAATGCAGCAGCAATTCTCTGGATACTCTCATATTCATCGGTATCCGTCAGAGGATGGAATCTACTCCCCCGTAGGAGTGGATAAATTTTTGGTAACACTTCTTCATCTTGATGAGGCTCCTCCTCAATGGGTGTCTCCTTGGGAAACTAGGCTTTAATGACCCTGCAAACTTTTTTGTTACGGTTCCTCCTTTTTGAGTTTGGGTCAGTGGTACAGTCCTCGAACTTGATCCGATTTCAAATACAGGTGGTGGGACAGCTAATCCCTCTGTTGGATCCTCAATAATAATTACTTCTTTCCCCTTAGCAGCAGTGGGGCTAGCAGGTTTGGTGGGTGTCGCGACGACAGTAGTTTTAGACTTCTTACAGGCAGGGAAGTTTTGAAGGCAATTCAGACTGAATTCTGTAGATGGTTCATGTATTTCCGGTACGGCAATCTTCATCACTACAAACGGGGCTTTCCCGAGGATGACCTCGAGATCTTTAAATATGGCACCAAATATGTTGGTTGCAGCGAGATTATGAGCTTTGTGGCTTGTTGGCAGGTTGCAGGAGAAGGTCAGTGTTGGGTAGGCCATTGCAGCAGGCTTCAAAATAGAAAGTTTCGGGGTTAGCTATATGGCCAAAAACCTCATAATTTTTAGTACAAGCACTGAAAGTAGAGGTTAATCTGTAGACCAGGCAGGTCTTAATTTATGGGTATTTTAAAATCTTATTTAAGAAAAAGTGTAAAATTTAATTAATATAAGAAAATTTTAAAGTGTGCATAGCACAACACGATTTAGTTTAATTTGTAAGATAGCAAATCAAATTAGAAGTGAGATGTGAAGTATTTTAAGACCCAGTGCGAGACCTATTTAGTGATAGACAACACCCAGGTGTAACTAGTCCACCGACACACCTGTTGGGGGCCCGACCCCACATGAAAATTCAAAGAGTCCTTAATGGCCTTTTGAACCCCTCTGTTTAATGATGGTTGAACAGCTAGTCATGAAGTGTAATGAGTTGACCGTACTTTCCCAAGACAGAAATGTGTAAAATATGCCAACAGAAGAAAGATAATTTGGTCCAAGAGGGACATGGACATATTACCGATGGTGTGAAGATAATATTTCTTCATTTATAAGGAGAGAAAAGCTTGTCCCCAGTGGAGTCGCCAGAAGCTGTCGGTGTTATTTTTTTTTTAAACTTTCCCGTAAGAAGCTATCGGTCACCAAAATCTAAATTCCATTGCCCGCTTCGGAAGGATGTTTTTAACGTACATATATATTTAGTTTTAGAAAAATATGAAATCAAACTGACCCCATATTTTTCATATTTTAAAAGAAAGAATGTTGCACCTCAAATCCTGTATTTATCCTAAAGGATAAACACAAGATTTGAGGATGAGGCTCGATCAAATAAACTAAGAAATATATGACATCTGTTTGGTCTGCAAAACGTTTGTTTTTGCCGACAAGTTCCCCTATTTAATATGAAGGATTAAATAGGGTTTATATTAAGTTGGGTTCGGACATGCTTCCTATAAGGGCAAGCCTCTATAGTTAATTACATCTTAAATGACCAAAGTCACCTAAAAAGACTCTCGATAAAATTCATGAAATATTATCTTCAAAGATTTCAAAAGGATTGGACTTTTCAATGAGATCGGACAAAGAGGTAAAAGGGGATTAGTTCAATTTTGGAACATTTTGTTGTACTATCCAAAGGAGGAAGAACCAGGGGATGTCATGAATCCATAGGAGAACCCAAATGACTTTCCAAGCTATCCTAATGTTTGGCTTCAATTTTGAGGAGAAATATTTAGGTGTTTCATAACTTCCCAAGCTATCCTAATGTTTGGCTTCAGTTTTGAGGAGAAATATTTAGGTGTTTCATCTTGCCAATTTTATTAGTTAGGGCTTACATTCGAAAGATGTGAGGATGTAGGTCGTGACAAACAACATCCTCAGAATCCTAAGACGAGTTAGGGCTTATATTGTATAACAGAGCTATACAAAGGCCTAAAAGAATCCTAAGACGAGTTAGGGCTTATATTGTATAGCAGGGCTATGCAAAGGCCTAAAGATAAAATCTCGAAATCCTAAGATGAGTTAGGGCTTATATTATATAGCAGGGCTATACAAAGGCCTAAAGATAAGTCCTAAGACGAGTTAGGGCTTATATTGTATAGTAGGGCTATGCAAAGGCCTAAAGATAAGGTGATTTACGTTGCATAAGCAAGCAACCTCGAAGTCTTATGGCTTTGTTGTTTAAGTCTAAAGAATGAGTTAGGGCTTATATTATATAACAGGGCTATACAAAGGCCTAAAGATAAGGTGAGGATTTATGAGTTAGGGCTTATATTGTATAGCAGGGCTATACAAAGGCCTAAAGATAAGGTGAGGATTTAATTGCATAAGCAAGCAACCTTGAAGTCCTATGTATTTATTGTTTAAGTCTAAGGAAGGAAGATTGGTTTAGCTGGGGAAGACAGGTTTTTCTATTGAAGAACTGTTTAAGTCTAAGGAAGGAAGATTGGTTTAGCTGGGGAAGAAAGGTTTTGCTGTTGAAGAATTAAGTCTAAGGAAGAAAGATTGGTTTAGCTAGGGAAGACAGGTTTTGCTCTTGAAGAAGACTGTGCTGGCCACCATCCTAGCTCCAAGCCACTTGCCACGACGAGTTTAAGTTCTCTAATGTGTCAAGTTATGATGTTAAATCAGGTGGCCTTATGGTTTAAGTTCTTTAAATTTTATGGGGGCATATTAAAGTTGATTAGAGCGACACCAATTAGGATCCTATAGTTCCCTTGTTCTGACACCACTATTTTCTATTAGATTCACTTAATCCAAATGAACTCACTAAAATCAACTTAATGAGTTCCATAATTTCATTTAGACCATGGGAGGCCTCATTAGAAACCATAGGTTACCTCCTTCGAGGAATTATCGATCATCCAATAGATACATATTAATTTAGTTACAATTGTAGTTTTGTGTGATGTTTGTGATTAAATTTTGAGTTGTTTTATATTTTGAATGTTGTGGGGATGAATTTTATCTTGTTTTATTTTAGTTTGGTTTTGGTTTTGGTTTTGTTTTTGTGGCTATCCTGATAGTTTTAGTTTTCATGCAGGGCGACATCGTTGTTTAGCATGCAAGTTTGCAAGTATAAAAGTATAGTATGAAAGTACTAGAAAGGCAACGCTGAAAATTGTAAAAGCATACCTGACGAGTCTTCTCATTCCACCTCCTGAAACTCAAAAGGCATGTTAAGGCAGTTTATATGAAATATGGAAGTAAAATCTTGAAGAGCTACCTAACTCTAGGTCATATCTTGGTGGGTCCTTAAGAGTTTACTTAAGGATGATGTTGTCAAGCAAAACATATTAAGCTTGGTAGATCTCTGAGGTATCCAACAGATATAGAGAAAGAAGCAGGTCCGTGCCATTCTCTCGCTGCCTGGCGGAAGATACCGAGTTCTTTTAAACATATTATATAGCTTAACAATTCATCCTATTAAACACATTAATGCTCAATGAACATTGAGGTATCGATTACCCCTAAGAGTGAGGTAATTATCATATGTAATTTAATTTTGAAAATTATGTGGGTGAAGACCCTTAAAGAGGCGAGTTAGTGTTATTGGAACACTTAACCAAATTTTGGTCCTAATTGGGCTTGTAGTGTTTCAAAGATGTTTTAATTTTAAATGATGTTTACTTTTCTGATCCTTATTTAAATGAAACTTGATTTAGCCTAAGTCACTACTAAGCCCTTAAGACCTAGGTGATGTCTTAATTAGCTTTGAAAAAATCACGTTTTAAGTGATCATGATTCATGATTTGGATTTTATTTGAACATCAAAATAGGGGTATTAAATTGATTAATTATTGACTNATCATAATTCATGATTTGAATCTTATTTTAAAATCAAAATAGAGATATTAAATTGATTAATTATTGACTTCAAAAGCCATACCCCTAAGCCCTAGGTTCATTTTATTTTAATAAACTTCCAAATTTTAATATCTTAGAAATGTATTAATTTATCTTTTTCAATTAAGAAAGTGAGGTTGGTTTCTACCAATTAACCCCTTGTGTTTCAAACATCTAAATTAAGATCAGAGGTTACCCATTTCCCTCCTTGAATTAAGCCTAAATGTTAATTAAGGCTAAGGTGCCAAAATTACATATTTGCCCTAAAGCTCTAACACTTCATAATTTGTCAAATTCAATTCAAATGACTTTGAAACTTTTGTCATACATCAATCATGGGTCAATTAAGACATTAGAGGAGAAAATATGTTTTTTCAAAATTTAATTTAATTTATATAATTATTTTCATGTAAAAATAGGATTTTCCAAAGAAAATTCATAACTTGACCAGGGTAAATCCTAATTTCTTGAAATTTTTACTTGAGATAGACCTAGACTAGAGAAGCCTTTGAACCAAATTTCATGATTTTTGGAATTTTATTTGAATTTTAAGAAATATTTGAAGTTCTAGGGTATTTATTAAATATGAAATAGTTCGTATGGGGAAATTAAGTTTTAAATTTTTGAAATATCCTCTTGAGGATGGAGAACTCAGAGGAAATGATTTTATATTTTTATGAATTTAATTTGATTTATTGGCATTATTTTTAGTGAAAATTCATTTTAGCCTTTAAAAATCATTTTTAAGCTTTAAAATTCAATATCTTTATTTTGAAAACCAAGAAAAATATTTCAATTGTTTCTAAGTGCTTAGGAAATAATTTAGAACATTTCCATTAATTTTATCATTTTTTGTGATTTTTAGGGATTTTTTATTATTTAAATATTTAAAATAGGCTAAAAATCAAAATTTTATTTTAAATATCATTTTATTTTTAGAAAATACCTCTGATCACAGAGAACTCAAAAAAACCAAATTTTATAATTTTTCAGGTTATGTTTTGATTTTTTTTTAAAATCATTTTGGTGCAAAAAATGTTATATTTTTTTAAAAATCAACGTAAGTTATCAAATGAACTCAAAATATTTTTGAATTTTCATGGTGAGTTCTCTGGATCCTAAACAATAGTGGAGATTAAAAATCAAGTCATTTTTATTATTTATATTTTTCAAAATTAATTATCTTAGAGATTTAGGGTTTGTAAAGATTAGGTGTATTTAGAATGACTTGGCTTGTGGGAAATTTTCCAAAGGGATCCCTGGTCATAATAAACTTTCCAAACTTTTCTTGGATTTTTCTAAGCAACATGCTAATTTAAATGATTATTTTAAGCAAATAATGCATATAAACTTAAAAAATGTAATTATCTGTCTAGGGACTTCCTTTAACTTTGGAAAAATTAGGGGATGTTCCCTAAGACAGAGGCAACAACATGCAAAAATTCCAAGCTATAATGAATGTCTATATGCATGGAGAATCAAAAGATACAAATTAGTTTTTAATTAATTAAAAATAAAATATGTGTCACATGGACTAAAATTTATTTCCACTTTATTCTCCTCTGTTTGCTGAGCAAGATGGTATTTTTATTTTATTTGTGTGATTTTTCTACACCAAGATATGAATTTTTAAAAACTAGGGGTTATTTTCAGAATTAATTAAATCACTATTTATCTATTTAAAAGTGTGTCGTCATCTCAACCTACAACAGCTCCGAAACTCCACGCGGCACACTCTTATTTGGCTTTGCAGTCCACCTCAGCACTGACTCGGCCCGTGGTTCATGTAAGGAAGCAATGTCCGACTCGATCTCCTTCGTCCATACGATACACGGGAGATTGAACGGCTCCCCGTCATCATCCCCAATAGAGTGATCCCGTGACCATCCACACTAAAAACCTAAGATTTGAGCCTAGACTCAACCAAATCACCTCGGGTTTCATCCTATGGACTCGTCTAAGTGAGATGAACACATCCATACGGTAATCATGTAATTAAATTGAGCCTAATTAAATGGAGAATCAAAATAAGTTCGAGAGGGAGAGATGTTTTATGCCTTTGCTCTAAGAATTGAAACTTCAATCAGAGAGTCTTGGCACATTTGTTGTGATCCAAATAGGTTAGGGATTGAGTCTCTGGTCTTGGTGTGAGGCTTAGATATGATTTCGATCATGACCAGATTTGGGTGTTGGTCTAGAGCTATGGTAGAGGCTCTGAGAGAGGGTAATTTGATGGGGCTCTAGCTCCTTTCACTGTTTTGAAGGTGTGGGTGATTTTAATTATAGTTTAGCAGACTGTTGGGGTGTGGAGAGTTTTGTCCTATCTCTGGCAAGGTTTCGAGCTAAAAAATTGGGCTCCAACAAAGGGATTCAGGGCAATGTGATGGTTGGGCTACACTTAGGAGGTCTCAAAGAGGCTTTGGAATCAATTTGGGGAAGTCTCTTAGAGTATTTTTCAGCTCCACCTCTATGGCAATGGAGGGGAGTATTTTATAAAAATGGCCTTAGGCTTGCTGTCATGGCCAATTAGGGGGTGAAATGTGCTAATTAGGTGGAGAGCAGAGAGGCTATAAGCTTTAGTATGGATGATGTGGCCTCTAGGTTTGAATTGACTTTAATCCCATTGGGGTGGCTCTCAGTTTGGCCCTTATCTAGCCACTATACTAGCCGACCGGCTAGAGGGAGGTGGTTAGGAGCTCAGGGAACCCAGGAGAATATGTCACATCAATTTAATGATTTTAGGCTCTGTTTTGGTAAGGGTATCTTAAGCATGTACATTTTTTGGAATAAAATCCCTTAATTTAGGGGAATTTTGGTCCATGGCTTAGTTAAGGTGGTTAGATTTATTTTGGCTCAGTCTTAGGGTCTAACCAATGGCTGAGGTGGAGTTAATTTGATGATTTTGGGATAGTTAGGCCATCTTTAATGCATAGGTTCAATGTGGGTTCAAGGGATCAAAGTTTTGGTTTGGGCTAGTTTAGCCATGTTAATTGACCCAATTGATTGATCAACATTGTGTAGATGATTGTTTTGAAGATTTTTGGTGAAGGGTTGAAGTGATTTTGAGTTCAATTGATAGGTCAATTTAAGGGATTTTTTTAGATTTGGCCAATTTGGGTAAATTGGGCTAGACATGGGTCTAGGTTGGGCTAGCCTTGGGCTGATTCCAAATTTAATGGTTCAAAATGATTAAGTAAGGTGGTTTGAAGATTTTTCATGAAGGGATGGAGTGGAAATTTTTGGGCTAAGGCCCTCAATTTGGTGAAATTTGAGGACATGACCATTTGGGGCAAATTTGGGGCTTTTGGACTTAGGTTGAAATCAAATGAAACTGAGGTCTTACCAAGGCCAATTAAAAGTCAATTTTCATGTGTGAGAATGCTATGAAGATTTTTAAACACAAATTGGGGCCAATTGAGAGGGGCTATGGTTTCAATTTGGTGGAACCAAGTCATGGGGCAAAAATTGGGGTTTTGGTCTAAATTAAAATTGGGGCACAAAAAATGGGTCAATTGAGTTTGTATTTGGTCTAGATTGGTCATATCAATGGTTAATTTGAGTTTAGAATTAAAATTGGGGTAAATTGAGGCCAATTAGATAGACATTTGGGGTAATTTGTGGAAAGTATGGGCCTTTAAAGAGCAATTTGGGGGTTTTGATCAAAGATGATCAAATTGGCCAAATTGGGTCATGTGATAGTTGAGAAAAATGAAATTGGGATTATTTGGAAGGTTTTGGAAATTTTTGAGATTTTTTGGAACTTTTGGAATTTTTGGGTAAGGTGGGTATTTTGGTAATTTGGCCAACTTTGGTGATTTTGGGTTGTTTGGGTGTTTTCAAGGTGTTTGAAATAATTTTTAAATCAAGTTGGGTATTTTGAGTAAATTTGGGAATTTTGGTCAAATTTAGGGTCACAAGGGTATCTAGGTAATTTGGGGGAATTTAAGGGCAAAAGGGTAGGTTGGGTATCTTGGTATAGTTGGAGTACCAACCACCATTAATAAGCCATTGATCAATGGAAACCTCATTTTCGGTTCTATATGTAGTGGTCTTAGCTAAACCCTAGCCCAAGGCTAGTGAATTTAGGGAACCATCTACAGAAGTCTCTCAAAAGTATCAAGGAACCAGAACCTAGCAATTCTGGGTTTAGGGTAGTGAGTGATTGTGAGTGTAAATGATTGTCAATGAGTGCCTTAGCCCTAAACCAACACTCAGGTCAACCCTAAGGTCAAGCAATCCTAAGGGCGACTCATCTTGAGTTTCCCCCATAGTGACCCCACCTACTAAGTACTAGAGGTTAGGACCAATATGTGGGACTTGAGGTTGAGTGGAGAAGAGTTTGAAATTTCTAATGGTGAGGGTTCCTTGTCTCATTTTCTAGGAATATTCAATAGGAAAGACATATGGTTAGACCTTAGGCTACTAAAGAGGAAAAACTAAATCTCAACCAAAAGTGAGGTCAACAATGATCAGCAATTTGATTTTCAATGCCCTTCCAATCTACTATTACAAAATCAAATTCTTGCAAAAGAAGAATCTATCTTATAAGTCTAGGTTTAGCATCCTTCTTTTTCATTAAATACTTAATAGTAGAATGATCTGTATGCACTATATAATGAGTTCCAATTAAATATGATCTAAATTTATCAAAAGAATATACTATTGCTAATAACTCTTTTTCAGTTGTTGTATAATTAATTTGAGTTTCATTAAGTTACTGCTAATAACTTTTTTTTAGTTGTTGTATAATTAATTTGAGTTTCATTAAGAGTTTTACTAGCATAGTAAATAACTTTGAAAATTTTATCAAATCTTTATCCTAAAACAGCTCTAATAACATAATCACTAGCATCACACATTAATTCAAAAGGTATTTCCCAATTTGGTGAAACTATAATTGGTGCAGTGAATAGTTTTTCTTTTAATAACTTAAAAGCTTTTAGGCATTCCTCATCACAATTAAAAATTACATCTTTCTCCAGTAAATGGCATAAAAGCTTAGCAATCTTTGAAAAGTCTTTAATATATCGTCTGTATAATCCAACATGTCCTAAAAAACTCCTAATTTCCCATATGTTTGTTGGATAAGGTAAATTTGCGATCACTTAAATTTTAGCAAGATCTACTTCCATACCATTTTCTGATATTTTATGTTCTAATATAATTCCTTCTGCTACCATAAAATGGGATTTTTCCCAGTTAATGACTAAATTTGTTTCTTCACAGCGCTTAAGAACTTTGGACAAATGTTATAAACATGAGTCAAATGAAGTTACAAAAACTTAAAAAACCAACCATCAATACTTCAATATCTTTTTTAATTAAACCACAAAAAATTGTCATCATACATCTTTGAAATGTAGCAGGGCCATTATATAAACCAAAAGGCATACTTCTAAATGCAAAAGGGCCATAAGGACTGGTAAAAATTGTTTTCTCTTGATCCTAAAGAGATATTTGAATTTTGTGATAACCAGTATAACATCAAGAAAATAAAAGTACTTATGTCCAGCTAGTCTGCAAAGCATTTAATCTAGAAAGGGTAATGGAGAATGATCTTTCCTAGTAGCAAGATTTAATTTTCTTTAATCAATACATATTTGGCACCCTGTAACTTGTTTCGTAGGTATTAACTCATTTTGTTCATTTACAATTACAATTACTCCTCCTATCTTAGGAATTTAATGAATTGTACTAACGCATGCACTATCTAAAATAAGGTAGATAATTTCAGCATCTAAGCACTTTAAAAATTCTTTCCTTACAACTTCTTTCATAATAGGATTCAAATCCTATATGGATCAGCCTTGGGTTTGCAGTTCTCTTCCATACGAATTCTATGTATACAAATTGAAGGACTAATTCCTTTAATATCTGTAATTATTCATCCAAAGGCTTTCTTAAAATGTTTCAAAATTTCCATCTACCTTTCTTCTTCTTCCATCATTAATTTTAAGGAAATTATAACTGGTAAAGTAGAGGAATCTCCTAAAAAGACTTATTTTAAATGATCAAGAAGTAACTTCAACTCTAGTTCTAGAGGTTTTTCAATAGATGGACAAAATGATTTGCCTTTGTCTAACGTGTACAAAACTTCAAAACTTTCTCGAACATAGTTTAAATTTTCTTTAAGAAGACCTTCACATTGATTTAATTCCTCTTCTTGTTCATGTTCCAATTCTTTTTTTTAGATTTTTTTCATAAGTAGTTCTAAAATGGCATTCACTCAGATATCTTATAACATCCATCCTATAGCATTCCTTTTTGCACGGTATTTCATTGATTTTGAAATGTTAACACTAATAGTTTCATCATTGAAGTTCATTTATAATTCCCCTTTTTGCACATCTATCATTGCTCTTTCTGTGGCTAGGGAAGGTCTCTCCAAAGTGATAGATATCTCTTTATCTTCTTCCATATCTAGCACAATGAAATCAATAGGAAATATAAATTGATCCACTTTCATAAGGACATCTTCTATAACTCCTTTAGTGTATGTTACCGAATGTTCCGCTAACTGCAGAGTTACACTAGTAGAGGTTATTTCTCCTAATCCCAATCTTTTAAATATTGATAATGGCATAAGCTTAATGCTTGCGCCTAAATCACAAAAAGCTTTCCCATAAAATTTTTCTCCTATTGCACATGCAGGTGTAAAGCTATCAGAAGCTTTAAGCTTTTCAGGAGACTTCTTCCGAATTATCGCACTGCACTCCTCACTACATGCAATAGTCTTATTATCTTCAAACTTCATTTTCCTATTGAGAACATCCTTCATAAGCCTTACATAGCTCATTATTTGTTCTAAGGCTTCGGCAAATGAAATATTAATTGTAAGCTTCTTAAATATTTCCATAAATTTTGAAAATTATTTATCCAACTTCTGCTGACGAAGTCTCTAAGGAAATGGAGGTAGTGGTTTTTCCAAATTAATTTTTAGTGGATAAATAGGTCTCATAGAATCTTTTGGAGCATCCTCTTTTGATTCTTCAATTTTATCTCTCTCTACTTCAATTCCTTTTTGAACCCGACCTTCCAACTCTCTTCCGCTTCTAAGTTGAAGGCTTTTACTTGTTCTTTGTTCTAGTCTTTTGGATTTGATTCAATATTACTAGGAAGTGTTCCTTGGGATCTATTACTTAATGAATTTGCTATTTGACCAAGTTGATTCTCAATACTTCTAATTTTAGCTCCTTGACATTGTAATTGATTTCTCATTTATAACACCACTTCTTCTGTAGACAACTTCTTCTCCTTAAATTGTGTATTACTTTTGAAGCCTTAAGGATAAGTAGATCTATAATTATTATTCCCTTGGTTGTTCCAGTTTCTCAATGGGTTTCCTTAGTTGTTCCCTCATTGCTGATTATTACCATCTGAATTGTTATTCCAGTTAAAGTTGGGATGGTTCTTCCAATGTGGGTTATAATAATTTGAATATGGGTTATTCTACTTATTATTTATGGCATTCAAAGTTTCTAATGATGCTTGAGAATCTTCCTAATGAATTCTCTTTAATCATGGAAATTGGTTAAGAATATATCATTCCAAATTAGTCAAACTTCCTTGAAATTACGGCAACTTGATTTGCTAACATGGTAAATGCATCAATTTCATGAATATTGGCTAATTTCTTAGGATTTACCCTCTCAGAAGGCCATTGAAACTTATTGGTTGTCATTTCTTCAATTAAAGCATAAGCATCATGAAATGGTTTATACATCAATGAACCACCAGCAGCGACATCAATAATTAATCTAAGAGATCCAACTAATTCATTATTAAAAGTTTGAATTATTAACATATCTGGTATAGCATGGTGTGGAAACTTTCATAAGAATTCTTTAAATCTTTCCCATGCTTCATAAATAAATTCCCTTTCAAACTGATTAAACGATGTAATATCATTTCTAAGCATTGTAGTTTCTTATGGTGGAAAATATTTAGCTAGAAATTTTTGTTCAAAATCACCCCAAACTCTGGTAGATCTAGGTGCTAACGAATTCAACCACATCTTAGCTTTATCCCTGAGTGAGAAAGGAAATAACATAAGTCTTATGGCATCATCTGATTCACCATCATATTTAAAGGTAGCGCACAATTCTAAAAATTTGGCAATATGTAAATTTGGATCTTCAATTGGTGATCCCTCAAACTGATTATTTGTTACCATTTGGATAATATCAGATCTAAGCTCAAATGAATTATCCACCATAACAATTTCTTGAATACTACAACAAAGTTCATCTACAGTAGGGTTGGCAAATCTCTTAAAGGTCTAAACTATTGATGAATTTCAGTATTTTGATTATTCAGTTATACCATTTCTATAAGATTTTTGGATTTTTCAAAATTTATAATTTTTTTTTGTTTTTTCTGATTTTTCAAATAGTTCTTTCTAATTTAGAATCATAGGGCACTAGTCCTTCAGAGCCTAAACTACGCATACACTAACATATAATAAAATAAAATAAAATAAAAGATAAGATAAGATAACTTAATGTTTAAATAAGACTTTCTAAAAATAAAAGTTTCCTTTTAAAATCAATTTCTAACCGGCAACGGTGCCAAAAACTTGATCCCTAGATACTGCTAATATGCACAACACAACAATAATTCATATTATATTTCACTTATATTTCGTTTGCAACAAAACAAAAAACTTGATCCTTAAGAAAAATAAGAATTTAACTTTTAATTTATATATTTTGGGACACTACGCAAGTATATGTATCATTATCAAGTAATATAGGACTTTTTGATTAAGACCTCAATATCAAAATGACAGGAAGAATACGCAATATGCACTATTAAGTAGCAAACTTTATATTAAAAAAAAGATAATTATCTAAATTAAAGATGATTTTTGCAGTAATACAAATTTAAATAATTTTGGTATTTTCAATGATTTAATAGAATAGTAACAATTTAAAAAGATAACTAGAGTTTTTGTAGAAGAAAAACACTAAATATGAAAATATCTTTCTTCTTGTTATGAATAAAAAATAAGTATAGGAATTCTGTTGTGGAAGTATGCAAGTTTTGTTGTGTCAAATAGTAGCAATAATATTGCTTACTCTTACTAGAGGTGCTACAAAGAACATTGGCTATTTTAAAGTTTAAATAGTTTTAAAGATCGGTTAGGCAGGGAAGATACTAACTCTCACTCTAGAGTTCCCTCGATTCCCTCCACCTTGGGACTAACATCTCATATCAGAACCTAAAATAATAAAACAAGTTGGGGGCTTTAACCTGTCACATTAAAGTCATCTAACTCTACGCCCTTCAATGAAAGTTTCTCTATTTATTTGCTCTTAGTCATATGAACTACATTCTCATTCATACAACCTCATGTGATACTTTCCAATTGTTGACTGAGACAATACCAGCCCGGTTCTTACATGTTCTCACAACAAATTTTAACATTAATTGTTGACTAAGACAATACCAGCCCGGTTCTTACATGTTCTCACAACAAATTTTAACATTTAGGAATGACCAAATCAAGAAGCAAATGAAGTGCATGGATTTAAATCATCACAACTTCTTCCAACATTCCATCCCGGTTCTTACATGTTCTCACAATAAATTTTAACATCTGGATTGGCCAAATCAAGAAGTCATCCCAGTTCTTACATGTTCTCACAACAAATTTTAACATCTGGATTGGCCAAATCAGTTGTTGACTGAGACAATACCAGTCTGGTTCTTACATGTTCTCACAACAAATTTTAACATCTGGATTGGCCAAATCAAGAAGTAAAACAATACCAGCCCGGTTCTTACATGTTCTCACAACAAATTTTAACATCTGGAATGACCAAATCAAGAAGCAAATGAAGTGCATGGATTTAAATCATCACAACTTCTTCCAACATTGTCAAACCAAGAAGTAAATGAAGTGCATGGATTTAAATCATCACAACTTCTTCGAACATTAAAGATCAATACTCTCCACAACTTCCACAATTATTGATTGAGACAATACCAGCCCGGTTCTTACATGTTCTCACAACAAATTTTAACATCTGGATTGGCCCCGAAAGACAATACCAGCCCGGTTCTTACATGTTCTCACAACAAATTTTAACATTTAGGATTGGCCAAAAAATACCAGCCCGGTTCTTACATGTTCTCACAACAAATTTTAACATCTGGATTGGCCAAATCAGTTGTTGACTGAGACAATACCAGTCTGGTTCTTACATGTTCTCACAACAAATTTTAACATCTGGATTGGCCAAATCAAGAAGTAAAACAATACCAGCCCGGTTCTTACATGTTCTCACAACAAATTTTAACATCTGGAATGACCAAATCAAGAAGCAAATGAAGTGCATGGATTTAAATCATCACAACTTCTTCCAACATTGTCAAATCAAGAAGTAAATGTCTGGTTCTTACATGTTCTCACAACAAATTTTAACATCTGGATAGACCAAATCAAGAAGTAAATGGTCGGCTCAGTTCTTACATGTTCTCACAACAAATTTTAACATCTGGATTGGTCAAATCAAGAAGTAAATGATCTGATTCTTACATGTTCTCACAACAAATTTTAACATATGGATTGGCCAAATCAAGAAGTAAATGAAACATGGATTTAAATTATCACAACTTCTTCTAACATTAAAGATCAATACTCTCCATAACTTTCATCCAACACTTTTAATCATGTTCTCACAACAAATTTTAACATCTGGATTGGCCAAATCAAGAAGTAAATGAAGTGCATTGATTTAAATCATCACAACTTCTTCGAACATTAAAGATCAATACTCTCCACAACTTCCATCCAAAACTAAAATCAATATAACTACTTCCATCTTTGAAGATCAATAATTTCCACAACTTCCGTCCACAACTTAATTACTTATCATTTTAAGAAGAAAGACAAAGAAACTACTCAAAATCCATAGAGAAAACAAAACCACACTTTAGTTTAAAAGAAGAAATCATTTTCAAACCAACAACAACTCTCAATTAAAACCAAAAGTGGACTCAAAACAAAAAGATAAAAACTTATCTCAAGTCCTACACCAAACTCTTGAAGTTTCTTTGATTCTCTTCTCTTTACAATCAATCAAAATAAAATAACAAAAAGGATAAAATAAAAGTAAAAGGGTGCCTGAAAATCTCTCTGAACTAACTCCCCATATGAGAACTTTCAAAACTTTCCAATACTTTGAGGACTCACACTTTTTCAGACCTTTTTAGGAATCTTTTCAAAGTCATCTCTTCTTTCTTTAATAATTTTCCAAAAGGTTCCTTGGTTTCTCTTCAAAATATGTTTAGATTCGATGTATTTCTGCAAGAGATACATCCTTTTGTGATAATTTTCATCCATGGTGGTTATAACCACCTATCAAGTCAATGGGTGCCTCAAAAACCTCTTTAAAATTTGCAGAAACTGAATTTACTCGTTCAATAACTGCCACTGGCGTCTAAGTGCTGGGCCTCTAGCACTTAGGCGCGGCCTTCTCTGTTTAACCTTCGATCATGCCATATCTTGATCTTTTCTTTGTAAATCTTTGTACTTTCATAAGATTCAATCCTTATCTCTTCAAGCTCATTTAATTGCAATAAAATTTTCTCACCAGTATCTTTTAAATTGTAATTAAATTCCTTAATATACCAATATACTTTATGCTTAAGTTCAACTGGTAAGTGACACGCTTTTCGAAATATTAGCCTATATCGGGACAATCCTAAAGGAGTTATATATGCAGTCCTATAAGCCCATAGAGCATATTCAAGTTTAGCTCACCAAGTTTTGAGCATTACATCTTTAAAGATTGTAAGCCAATAAAATCCAGATTGTAAAATTTTTTATGTTATTTTATCAACACGAAAATATCCCCCAAAATAAAAATTAGGACATTTTTGGGCAATTTCATAAGTTTCTTCTAAAGGCACACATCTTCGAATAATAAGATACTTTCATTGTTTATATAAAAAAGGCCCAAAAATATGTCTTAGCTTCAGATACAAATTTACTCTTTTGTTGGTATGTCATTCCATATGGTATAATATCACTAACAACGAAGTTCAAAATGTCGGCATACCATGGAACACACCATACTTTAACATTGAACAATTTTTCATTAAGAAAATGTTCATTAATTTCTTTTTCAAAACAGAGTAGTTTTTCTAACTCAAATCTGGACAAATGAACAATAATTTGATTCTCGGCTCCTTTTCTATCTAATATTTCAAAATCAAATTCTTATAAAAGAAGAACACATCATATCAATCTTGGTTTTTCATCATTCTTCTTCATTAAATACTTAACAGCAAAATGATCTTTATGCACTATACATTTAGTTCCAATTAAGTATGATCTAAATTTATCAAAAGCATATACTACTGCTAATAACTCTTCTCAGTTATGGTATAATTAATTTGAGCTTCTTTAAGAGTTAAACTAGCATAGTTGATAACCTTGAAAATGTTATCATGCTTTTGTCCTAAAACAACTTCAATAGCATAATCACTAGTATCGCACATTAATTCAAAAGGTTTTTCCAAATTACGTGAATTAATAATTGGTGTAGTGACTAATTTTTCTTTTAATAATTTAAAACCTTTTTGGCACTTTTCATCTAAATTAAAAATTACATCTTTTTCAAGTAAATGGCATTGAGGCTTAGCAATTTTTTAAAGTCTTTAATATAACGCCTGTAGAATCCAACATATCCTAAAAAAATCCTAATTTCCTTCACAATTGTTGGGTAAGGTAAATTAACATCAATTGAATTTTTGTAGGGACTACTTCCATACCATTTTTTGAAATTTGATGTCCCAAAAATATTTCTCCTGCTACCATAATTTGGTATTTTTCCCAATTAAGGACTGAATGTGTTTCTTCACAGCGCTTAAGAACTTTTGATAGATGTTCTAAGCATGATTCAAATGAATTTTTGAACACTGAAAAATCATCCATAAAAACTTCAATCTCTTTTTTAGTTAAATCACTAAAAATAACAATCATGGATTTTTGAAATGTAGCAGCTGCATTACATAAACTAAAAGTCATTCTTCTAAAAGCAAATGTACCATAAGGACAATTGTAAGTTGTTTTCTCTTGATTCTCAGGAGCTATTTGTATTCAGTGATAACCAGCATATCCATCCAAAAAATAAAAGTATTTATGCTCAGCTAGTCTATCCAGCATCTTGTCTAGAAAGGGTAGTAGGAAATGATATATCATTGTGGCGAGATTTAGTTTTCTATAATCAATGCATATTCATCTTCTTGTGACTTATCTTATTAGTATTAACTCATTATGTTCATTTAAAATCATAGTCACTCCTCCTTTCTTAAAAACACAGTGAATTGGACTAACACATGAACTATCTGAAATAAGGTAGATAATTCCAGCATATAACCACTTTAAAATTTCTTTCTTAACAACTTCTTTCATAATAGGATTCAATCTCCTTTGAGGATCCCCTGGGTTTGCATCTCTCTTCCGTATGAATTCTATGCATACAAATTAATGGATTGATTCTCTTTATATCAACAATTGTCCATCCAATGGCTTTCTTATAACTCTTTAAAGTTTTCAACAAAATTTCTTCTTCTTCTGTAGTTAATTTTGAGGAAATTATGACAAGTAATGTAGAGGAATCACCTAAAAAGGCATACTTTAATTATTCAAGAAGTAACTTCAACTCAAACTCGGGAGGTTTTTCAAATGACGGACAAAAAGATGTATCTTGTTCTGTTGTGTACAAAACTTCAAAACTTTCTCGAACATAACTTGAATCTTCCTTATATAAATCTTCATATTGATTCAATTCCTCTTCTTGCTTGTGTTCCAACTCTTTCATCTCAAATTTCTCTTCATAAGTTATTTTGAAATGGAATTCACTTAATTATCTTATAACATCCATTCTATAGCATTCATCATCTTTACCATTTATAGGCTATTTCATTGATTTTGAAATATTAAATGTAATAGTTTGATTATTGACACACATAGTCAATTCTCCTTTTTGCACATTTATCATTGCTCTTCTTGTGGCTAGGAAAGGTCACCCTAAAATGATAGGTATCTCCTTATCTTCCTCCATATCCAGCACAATAAAATCAACAAAAAAGATAAATTGATCTACTTTCATTAGGACATCTTCTATAACTCATTTAGAATATGTTATTGAAAGATCTAATAACTATAGAGTTACAGTAGTAAGGGTTATTTATCCTATTCCCAATCTTTTAAATTTTGATAATGGCTTAAAGTTGATGCTTTCTCTTAAATCACATAAAGCATTCCAATAAAATCTGTCTCCTATTGCACATGGAACTATAAAGCTACCAGGATCTTTAAGCTTTTTAGGAAGCTTTTTCTGATTTATAGCACTGCACTCCTCACTAAGTGCAACTGTCTCAATATCTTCAAACTTCCTTTCTTATTAATAATATTCTTCATAAACTTCACATAGCTTGGCATTTGTTCTAGAGCATCAGTAAATGGAATAATAATTGTAAGTTTCTTAAAAATTTCTATAAATTTTGAAAATTGCTTATCCAACCTTTGTTGTCGAAGCCTCTGAGGAAATGGAGGTAAAGGTTTTTCTAAATCAACTTTAAACAAAGAAACAAGTCTCTTTATGCCTTTCAGAGTGTCCTCTTTTGGTTCTTAAATCTCTTCTCTCTCCACTTCAGTCTCTTTTTGAACCCTACCTTCCAATTCTCTTCTACTTGTGAGTTGAATGGCTTTTACTTGCTCTTTATTCTGGTCTTTCGTATTTACTTTTGTACTACTAGGAAGCATTCCTTGAGATCTATTATTTAATTAATTTGCTATTTATCCTAATTTATTCTCAATGTTTGTAATTGTTGCTCCTTGACTTTGTAACTGATTTTCCAATGGAAACACCACTTCTTCTATAGACAACTTCTCCTTAATTGTAGATTACTGTCAAAATATAGAGGATAAGTAGGTCTATAACTACTATTACCTTGGTTGTTTCAGTTTTCCAATGGTTGGTTGTTCCCCCATTGCTTATTATTACTACCCGAAGTATTGTTCCAATTGAAGTTGGGATGGTTCTTCCAACCCGGGTTATAATAATTTGAATATGGGCTATTGTGCTTATTATTTATGGCATTCAAATTTTCTAATGGTGCTTAGGAAACTACCATTTGGCCTAATTAATTCTCTTCAATCATAGGAATTGGTTGAGAAAAACTCATTCTAAATTTGGTCTAACTTCCTTGAAATTGTAGCTACTTGATTTGCTAACATGGCAAAGGCATTAGTTTCATGAATATTGGATAATTTCTTAAGATTTACCCTGTTAAAAAGGCCATTGAAAATTATGTGTATCCATCTCTTTAATTTAAGCATAAGCGTCATGAAATGATTTTGGCTTCAATGAACCACCAGCAGCGGCATCGATAATAGATTTAAGAGATCCAGCTAATCCATTATAAAAAGTTAGAATTATTAACAAATCTAGTATAGGTGTGGACACTTTCTTAAGAGATCTTTAAATCATTCCCATGCTTCATAAATAGATTCCTCTTCAAACTGACAAAAAGATGTAATATCATTTCTAAATTTTGCAGTTTTTTATGATGAAAAATATTTAGCAAAGAATTTCTGCACTAAATCACTCCAAGTTCTGATAGATCCAAGTGATGACGAATGTAACCATATCTTAGCTTTATCCCTTAGTGAAAAAGGAATTAATCTAAGTTTTATAGCATCATCTGATATGCCATCATATTTAAATAGACACACAATTCTAGAAAATTGAAAAGATGTAAACTTGGATCTTCAGTTGGTACTACCCCAAACTGATTATTTGATACCATTTAGATAATAGCAAGTTTAAGCTCAAATGAATTAGCCACTACAGTGGGTTTTTGAATAATACAATCAAGTTCATCCACCATAGGATTTTCATAATCTCTTAAAGGTTTAAACTTTTCAACATTTTGATTATTTTAATTTGTCATTTCTTGAAATTTTTTAATAATTTTAATTTTTAATTTTTCTAATAGTTCTTTATAATTCAGAATCATAAGGCACAAGTCTTATGGACCTAAACTATGCATACATTACTATAAAACACATAAAAAAAATAAAATAAAATGAAAAATAAAAGCACACAAACAAGAACTTTATATAAAAACGACACTACAATATCTCTAGAATAAATCCTGAAGTTTAAATAAGACTTACAAAAAAATTTGCTCTCTTAAAACTTCTTTTGAAAATATCTTTGCAAATTACTATTATATTTTTCCTTCTCTCTCTGGCAACGGAGCCAAAAACTTGATCCCAAATGATCGTTATATATAGATGTAAAATGTGATATATGCAATTATATGATTAATTTCCTTAATAGTTATTCTTAATTTACAACAAAGCCAAAAACTTGATCCAAAGCAAAAGCTAGATAAATCTTTCACTATGAAGCAAATAAGAATCTAGTTATAATATTTCAATATGGGATACTACGCAAGTATACGTCTCGTTATCAAGTAATATAGAACTTTCTGATCAAGTCCAAAATAGTGAACCCATAGGGAGAACTAGATTTAAATAACAAAATTTCATTTAATAATATATTCTTACATAAACATAAGATGCTAAATTAGGAATGAAAGTTCGATTCTTTTTATAATTTTTTTGATAATTTGAAAATAAATTAAGCAACTAATTAACTTAACTAAAATACTTACAAGATGAAAATAATTTAAAAATATATATTTTTCCTTATCATGAATCAGTGATAAATATTAAAAATTTATTATGGAAGTATGCAAAATGTGTTGTACCAAATAAGAGTAAGAACCTTGGCTAATCTATAGTTTGAATTGTTCTAAAGACTGGCTAAGCAAGGAAGATACTAGCTCTCACTCTAGAGTTCTCTCTTCTCCCTCCACCTGCGGGCTAAAATCTCATATCAAAGCCTAAAACTATAAATCAAATTGGGCGCTTTAGCCTGTCACTCTAAAGTCCTCTAATTTACACTCTTGAAAGGTTTATTTCCCTATTTATTTGCACTCAACCCCATGAACTACATTCTCATTCATGAAATTAATAAGTGATTCCAACAATTTGTTAACTGAGACAATACCATCTAAGTTCTGACATGTTCTCTAAATAGGTATTAACACTTAATTAGTCAAATCAAGATGTAAATGAAGTGTATGGTTTCAAATCATCACAACTTCTTCCAACATTGAAGTCAAATACTTCACAAAACTTCCTTTTAAATATTTAATGATTTATCATTTTAAGGAAAAATATAAGGAAAAGTGCTTAGAATCCATGGAGAAATCACAACCACAAATGAGTTTAAATGTAAAAAATCATGCACACAAAGATTTTGTACCCACCACTAAGGTTATGCTTGTAATGCTTAGTAGTGTTTATCATCAATCATGTTATCCTTTTAAATCCCATTAAATGAATTCAAATATTAAGCCTAGATCACTACCAAGCCTTTAACAATCTTAATGGGAAAAAGATTTACAAATGTTAGAATTTTAATTTAGGTGATATGGATTTTGATTAAAAGATTAGACCATCATTAATTATGGACTTAAAATAAGTTACATATCATCTCCCTAACTTAAGCCCATCACTTGAGAATCATCTAATTTTTTTATTAACTTCCAAGTATTGTTAATTTAACAAATTTCAATTTTTTTTATCATGGAAAGGTGGCAGGCTGGTTTCTAACTTTTACCCATTATGTTTCAATCATCCAAACATATTCATTAGGTTCAAAATTACCCATTCTTCACTTTGGTTAATCCTAAATTTTGATTTAGGCATCAAAATCTAAAATTACCACTTTGCCCTTGGGTCTCTTCACCTCATAACTTATTAAGCATAATTCAAGCGACTTTAAAGATTTTAGAGTACCCTGCCCATGGGGGAATTAAAACATTAGAGGAGAAAATGCGGTTTTTTCTTTCAAACTTTTTTTTAATCTAAATAATTATTTAAACCTAGAAAATAGGATTTTCAATATTGATTTATTTAATCAATCAAAGTAAATTTTTTTATTCATAGGAAAAATTATTAGAGGTTCCCCTAGTTAAAGAAAACACCTAAGCAAAATACCATGATTTTCCAAATCAAATTTTAATTAATATTTAATTATTCAGTAACTTCAAAAGAATGTTTTACTTATTCAAAAAATATAATTTAATTACAAAAAATTATTTTTATATTTTTATCAAATCTCTCTTAGCTTAAAGAACTTAGAGAAATAGTTTTTTTTATATTTTATGATTTCTAATTTGCTTATTATAATTATTTTTAATGAGAAAATAAAGAAAATACATTTCAAGCCTTTTAAAATTTTCTTTTTAACTTAGAAAAATTAAGAAGAATATTTTAAACGGTGCTAAGTGATCAAGAAGCAATTAGGCACATTTTAAAAAAAATTTTGTATTTTTTGAATTTTTACTATTTTTAATTTAAAATTTAGCTAAAAAATAAAGAATTTTACTAAAAATAATTTTTATTTTTCCAAAGTGCTCTTGATCACAAGGAACTTAGAAAACTACTTTTCATAATTTTCTTAAGTGTATTTAGTTTAATATTATTAAATTTTTACAAACATATAATGTTTCTTAGAAAAAACAACTTTAGTGCTTAATTTTAATCAAATAATTTCCAAATTTTCACTGTGAGTTAACATGATTTTTATGCACAGTGTGGAATTGATTTTGTTCATTTTTTATCAATATTTAATTTACATAAATTAGTACAAGATATACACACTTAATTGAATACAAAAACGTACATAAATACGCAAACCATCATAATATTTTTCACTTCTCTGACCACAAGAAACTTACTAAAATTATCTCATAATTTTCTAAGTAGTATTTTAATTTATGTAATTAAATTAAACTGAAACAACTATCTTAGCTTGAAAATTAGGGTTATAAGCTCAAAGATGTCCTCTGACCTTAGAAAAGTTAGGGAACATAGCTTCTATCATGAGGAGAAGCCCTAAATATTCCAAGATATGGTGAGCAATGCCTAGTCATAATGAATTAAAATACTACAAAGGCTTTTTAACTAATTAAAAATCAAAAAGTCAACAAATAATTTTTATTTTTGGTCCGCATTATTCTCCTCTGTTCACTGAGAAAGAGGGTTATTTTAATTTTTTTTTATGATTTTTCTATGAACGATATAAATTTTCAAAGTTCTAACATTTTATTAATTCAAATAAATCCATATTTTTCTACATAAGTGTGTGGCACCACCTCATCCTCCTCTGTTATGAAGTCTCCATGCGGTGCTCCGCTATTGGTTGCCACCAGCCACGTAGCCGCCTCGTCAGCCGGCCTTTTCATTCCATTAACGCATCCAATGTGAACTCATCCATCCATCCAATACACGCATGACCGGATGTGATCCGTTCATCGTCCCCAAGTGACCTAACCCGTAAGTCGTCCACACTAAAACATTAGAAGATAAACTCAATCAAATCACTTTGGGTTTGTTCTTATAATTTCATCTACTTATGAGGAATACATCCATATGGTTTATACGGAATGAAATACAACAACTACGTATGAAGAATCAATTTAAGCTCAATTTAGGGCTGAGGCTAAATAACTTCTTTTCTGGGAGGGGGGCCTCAATCAGATAGTTGTAGCAGCTTTGAATGAGTCAAAAAAACCTCTAGATGAAGTCCTGGGTTGTGGTGAATTTCTTAGGTATGATTTCGATCAAGTCTGACTTCCGGTGTTGGTCTAAGGCTAGAGCCTCTTTGTGATGGGGCTTTTGTGGAGAATCAACTCCTCTCACACAAGTGATGGTGTGTGCACAATTAATTGGAGTTTGGTTCACTGTGGAACTGTGGAGAAATTTGTCCTGGTTTTGAGGCAAATTTCAGTGAAGAAGTTGGTTTTGTGGAGTGGTTGTGAGAGGCTGAGAGCAAGGATATTGAACTTAAGAAGGTTTCAAGAGGCTCTTATGAGATTTTATCAAAGTTTACCTAAGGTTTTAAGTACTCTCCCCTTTATCCTTGGAGAGCTTCATTTATAGCCATGACAGGGCTGGTAATTCGATGTTAAAGTGTGCTGAGGTGGAGGGAAGAAAGGCTTTAATGGCCAATGGGACTTAGCCAACACAGGGAGGTTTAATTTTGGGTTTTGACCCTTTGGGGCTCTCTTGGACTGGCTATTTTCGGTGGTTGAGGTGGTGGCTGGATCGAGTTCAGTCACTTCTGGGTTAAGGGAGGCCAAAGGGTGCTTAATGATGGCGCCAAAAATGGGGTGAAATCCTCTAAATAAATGGACCATTGGTCCATACCCATTTAATGTGGGCTAGATGAGTTTAGCCTAGTCACTACGGCCCAGAAAGTGGCTGTAGAGGCTTTGGTTTGATCAATTTGGCATGGCTTAATCAATTTTTGTGCATGGGTTCAATGTTAGTCAAATTGGCTTGAAGTTGGGTTTAGATTGGGTGAACCACAACCTTGGACTCTGTTTATTGATCAAGATGATATAGTTGATTGTTACAAACAGTTTGAAAAAGATTTGGAGTGATTTTGATAAGATTTAGAGGGTCAATTTCAAGGATTTTGGTCATTTAGTCAATTTTGGGGGGATGGGCTGGACTTGGGTTTGAGTTGGGCTAGAGTTTGGCTAGGGCCCAATTGATGGTTCAAATTGGTCCTAAGTATCGTCATGAAGATTTTCAGATAATTTATTGGAAATTTTGGGGTTCAATTTGGTTGAATTCGGGGAGATGGCCAATTTGGGGCAAAATTGGGGGTTTTGGATCAAGTTGACCCTGAGTAAAATTGGTGCTTGACCAAGGCCAATTTAAGGCTCAATTTGATATAGGGGGTGTTTTGAAGAGTTTATTATTCAAAATTGTGGCAATTGGATAGATTTTGGCTTCAATTTAGTGAGATTTTGGTTTTTTGTTAAATTGGGGCTTTTGATTTAGGTTAAAATTGAACTCAAATGTGAGTCAAATGGGCCTTGATTTGGTTTTAATCAAGCTTGGACATGAGTAATTTCAGTTTAGAATTGGAATTGAGGGAAATTTGGAACAAATTGGGGGACATTAGAGGTGAATTGGGGTAATTAGGCCTTTAAAGGCAAATGGATCAAATTGAGCTCGATGGAGTGGTTCAAATTGATTTTAGGGACATTTTAAGAGATTTGGAAGGCTTTGGGACAATTTGAGTCACCAAGGGCATTTTGGTAATTTTGGCAAAATGAGGGGTATTTTGGTAATTGTGGAAACTTTAGGAACATTTGGGCAATTTGATAGGTTTGAAATGGTTTGAGATGATTTTTTTGGGCAAATTTGGGTATTTTGGGTAACTTTAGTTAATTGTGGCAATTTTGGCCAAATTTGGGATTTCAATGGCAATTTGGAAAATTGGGCAAAAGGGTTAGTTTGGTATTTTGGTAAAATTTGGGTGTCAATTGTCAATCACCCTACATGAGCCATGGACTACTAAAATTCCCTACTTTGGGCCCTTCATGTACTGTTCCAAGCTAAACCCTAGCATAGGGCTAAGAGTCTAGGGGACTATTTACATGAGTCTCCCAAAAGAGTCAAGGGATCAAAATCTGGTAAGCTTGGGCTTAAGGTAATGAATGAGAGTATAATGTGCAAATGTGTGTGTGATAACAACCAAGACCACACCACCAGAGGGTTAACCCTAAGGACAGGTAATCTTATGGGGACTCACCTAGAGCTCTCTCATACTGACCCCACTTACTAGGTGCTAGAGGTTAGGAACAATATGTGGAACTCCAAGGTAAGCAAAGAAGAGTTTAGAATTTCTAAGGGTGAGGACTCCTTTCTAGTCCTCTAGGAATAGCTAGTAGGAAAGTCCTATGGCTAGAACCTAGGCTACTGAAGAGGAAAAACTAGACCTCAGCCAAAAGTGAGGTCAACACATAGGTAGAAACAAGCCTATAATTAATGAAGTTTTAATGTTGGGTCAACTTAAGCAAGAATTTGGATTCGTAGTGACGACGATGATACACCAAGCACTTCTTGGGAGAAACCTCAAGGAAGTTATTTGTGTGTTTATTTGAGTTTGGAGTGTGTAGTGTTATTGTTCGTTGTGGATTGGAATTTTTTATCCTATTTAAGATGTTTAGGTTTGTGATAAGTTGCTTTTATTTTAGTTAGTCATGACAGTAGTGATTCTTTTGCTTCTCATTGTGATTAGACTTGTATTTATTCATTGATTTTAGTTGGATTAAATATTCCACTACATCTTAGTTCTCAAAAACTTAAAGTATTTGTGGAGACACATTGAGTTTTGATATGGGACAGGCCCATCTCAATTCTATTACTTCCTTTATCTGACCATCTTTATCATCAAGTGGGTCTAATAAACCAGTTTGTAGATGAACATGAGTATAATTTTTCCCATTATCTTACTTAATGTTAGAGGTGCATATTGTAGATAATGAGGTAATACATGAGGTTGGCCACACATAACACAATATATCAGAGACAACTTATTCTTTTGATTCGTCCCTAATAAAATATTTGAAAACAACCAATAGCTCTTTGGAAGGAGATTTCACTAGAAATTGGACGTGAAGAAAAGAAGTGTTATTTAAACCAAATCAAAAAGAGCACTAAGGCCTAGGCACACCTGGCATCAAAATGTCAGGATGTGAGCTAGCTCCTATAAACCAATAACCTGGTGCCAAGGTGCTACTCTCATGCACCTTGGAGCCCATAGTGAAGCGCCTAGGCGTTGAATTGTCTCCTTCCCAAAAACTAGCCAAACGCTCCATTCCACGTCATTTATGCACAAAATTTTCCCCACCTCTTCTCTGGTGATTCAGAGCGATACTTAGGGTTCCTCTTTCTCTTACATTTTGGATCATTTTTAAGGCATTAAACTTGGGAATTCCTCTTCCAATGGTGAAATTCCAAATCTTAGCCATGCATTTCTTGGTTCATCTTAGAAAATTTTTTATTTTTTGTGTAATCAGTGAGGTAGAAGAACATTGTGGGGAGAACTGATTAAATGTTTTAACTTGCATTGGGAGTGCATTTGAATCCTACATTTGGATTTACCTCATCTTGATTTGTATACCAAAAACAAAAGTGGAAATGAGTAAAGTATCTTTTTGATAAGTATAAGTTTGTTAATGCTAAAGTTGAGGAGATATATCATTATTTCATAGTAATTAAGAAGATTAATGGTTAAAAAGGGTTTGTTAATCGTGGAGAAAATATAGATAGAGTAACCAAGTGTATTAAATGGGAGAAGATATGTTACATCACTACAACACTAGTGGTACCAATGTTTAGAGAATTCTATGCTAGTCTTCATGAAGCTCATGACAAAGTTATTTATGTAAGAGGAATGTGTGTGAATATGTCTCCTTATTGCATCAATGCATTATTATATTTGGATAGTAACCCTTATTGCTCTTAGGCTGATTCAAAGTTAACTCAAGATAAAATGAATGAAGAAGTAAATTTCTTAACATATGGTAGATGTGAGTGGAAAGCTGTTGAAGAGGTTTAGATTAAATTTTTTGCATCAAAATTAAATGAGATATCAAAAACCTAACATTTATTAATTTTATCTAAAGTATTGTCTTTTACCAAAGTTAGTGATGTGTTCAAGAAACGAGCTTATTTAAAATATTGTATTTGGAAAGATTTCCACATTGATGTAGGGTCTATCATTAGTTTTATTATATCAGAAGTTGTAAAAGGAGGAATGTTGTAGCTATGTTTCAAAGTGAAAAAGTGATTCTTCATCCATCAAATCAAATTTATGCATCAAAAATTGATTTATATAAATGACATGTTGATGTTAGGAAAATTTAGATATTGGGCAGTTCAATTCTTCTGCTTCTTATCCATCACATTATTCTTCTTCAAAAGAAACATTCACACAACATTTAGAAAAAGTAAATGATAATGTTGAAATTCTACACGGTGAGGTATACAGATTTAATGAGCATTTATCACACTTGGATTAGCAAAAGTATTAAAAGATTTGACCATTGATATAGCTATTACATATTGTATTTTTAAATACCTTTTTATATCTATTTTTCAGATATTGCACTTTAATGGAAGGTATTTTTATGTTTTTTTTTCAAGGTACAAGTAAAAAAGGGTGAAAATGCTTAAAGGAGTGAAAAAGGATCAAATTTGGAGCAAATAGGAAAATTGTGCTAAAGTGTTTTGGTGCATAATCGCCAGATCCAGCCCTTAAGAGCCAATTATACAGAGAAGGCCATGCCTAAGCTACAGAGGCTCTGCGCTTAAGGGTCAGAGGCAGTTATTTGATGAGTAAATTTAGTTTTGTAAATTTTAAAGAGGTATTTAAGGCACCTTTTGGCATAAATAGGTGTTTACAACCACCAAGGACAAAAGTACTTATGAAAGGAGGCATCTCTTGGGGAAATACATCTAATCAAGACATATTTTGAAGAGATATCAGACACCTATTGGAAAATTATAAAAGAAGGAATATTGAAACTTTGAAAGTTTGTGTGTGCTTGAAAAGAGAAAGTTTTGAATGTTCTTAAAGAAATTAGGGAGTTAGTTTGGAGAGATATTCAGGCACCAAATATTTACTTTATCCTTTTTTATTAGTTTTATATTTAGAGTGTTGTAAAAGAGAACAGATTCAAAGGAACCTCAAGAGTTTGGTGGAAGATTTTAGATAAGTTTTATCTTTTGTTTTAGGCTACTTTTAGTTTTAATTGATACTTATTGTTGGTTGCACAATGATTTCTACTTTTAAACAATAGTGTGGTTTTGTTTTCTCCATGAATTCTGAGTAGTTTTCTTTGTCTTTATTCTTAAAATAATAAATAATTAAGTGTTGTTGGATGGATGTTGTTGAAAGTATTAATATTTAATGTTGGAAAAAGTTGTGATGATTTAAATCCATGTTCTTCATTTACTTCTTAATTTGGTCAATCTAAATGTTAAAATTTGTTGTGAGAACATGCAAGAACCGGGCTGGTATTATCTCAGTTAAAAATTGGAAAGAATCACATGAGGTTCTATGATTGAGAATGTAGTTCATATGATTGATTGCAAATAAATAGAGAAATATTCATTGAAGGGTGTTAAGTTAGAGGACATTAACGTGACAGGTTAAAGCCCCCCCAACTTTGTTTATTGTTTTAAGTTCTGATACAAAATGTTAACCCCCAGGTGGAGGGAATTGAGAGAACTCTAGAGTGAGAGCTGGTATCTTCCTTGCCTAGCCTATCTTCAGAACTATTCAAACTTAAAATTAGACAATGTTCTTTATAACATCTCTAGTATGGGTAAGGAATATTATTGCTCCTATTTGGCACAACACAATTTGCATACTTCCATAACATAACTCCTGTACTTATTATTGATTCATAATAGCGAGAAAGATATATTTATATTTAGTGCTTTTCTTCTACAAAAACTCAAGGTATCTTTTTAACTTGTTACTGTTTTATCAAAATATCAAAAATGCCAAAAATATTTAAACTTACATTACTTCAAAAACATTTATAGTTTAAATAATTGTCTTTTTAAAAATAGAAAATTTTAAAAAGTGCATATTGCATCATTTTCTTGTGGGCTCGATATTCAAGTCTTAATAAGAAAATTCTTATATTACTTGATAACGATACATATACTTGCGTAGTATCCTAATATATATAAATTAAAAATTTAATTTCTTATTTTTCTTCAGGATCAAGTTGTTGGCTTTGTTGTAAAATAAGGAAATATAAGTGAAAAATATAATCAGAGCTATTGTTATATTGTTGCATATAAACAATCGGGATCAAGTTCTTGGTGTCGTTATCGGGAAATTGAAGTGAAAATTGCAAAGAACCTATTGATTTTAAAGTAAATTTCTATTTTTATAAAGTCTTACATAAACTTTAAAAGTTATTGTAACTTATTTTTGTGTGTGTTTAGTTTTATTTTATTTTATGTTAGTGTATTTGTAGTTCAGATTCTGAAGGACTAGTGCCCTATGACTCTGTATTTGAGAGAACTGTTAAAAAAATTAGAAAAATAAAAAATATTAAAAATCTTGAAAAATCTAAAAGAAAACATAAATGGCAAACCAAAACAATCAAAATGTTGAAATTCATCAAGAGCTTAAACCTTTAAGAGATTATGTCAACCCTATTGTAGATAAACTCATTGTAGTATTCAAAAAACTATTATAGTGGCTAATTTATTTGAGCTTAAACCTGCTATTATCCTAATGGTATCAAATAATCCATTTGGGGGATCATCAACTGAAGATCCAAATTTACATCTTGCCAATTTTCTAGAATTATGCGCTACATTTAAATATGATTATGTATGAGATGATTCCATAAGACTTAGGTTATTTCCTTTCTTCTTGAGGGATAAAACTAAGATGTGGTTGAATTCATTAGCACCCGGATCTATCATAACTTGGGATGATTTAGCAAAAAATTCCTTGCTAAATACTTTCCACCATCAAAAATTGCGAAGCTTAAAAATGATATTACATCTTTTAATATGTTTGAAGCGGAATCTATTTATGAAGCATGAGAACGATTTAAGGAACTCTTAAGAAAGTGTCCACACTATGTTATGCCATATTGGTGAATAATTCAAAATTTTTGTAATGGATTAGTTGGATATCTTAGATCAATTATCGATGTCGATGCTGATGGTTCATTGATGTCAAAACCATTTCATGGCGCCTATGCTTTAATTGAAGAGATGGCTACCAATAATTTTTAATGACCTTTTGAGAGGTTGAATCCAAAGAAAGTAGCCAATATTCATGAATCTGATGTATTTACTATGTTAGCAGATCAAGTTGTTGTAATTTCAAGGAAGTTAGACTAATTTGGAATGAATTTTTCTCAACAAATTTACATGATTGAAGAGAATTCATTAGGCCAAGTGCTAGATTCTCAAGCATCATTAGAAACATTGAATGTCATAAATAATAAGCAGAATAAACCATATTCAAATTATTATAACCCAGGTTGGAAGAACCATCCCAACTTTAACAGGAATAACAATTCAGATGGTAATAATCAACAATGGGTGAACAACCATGTAAACACATTAGGAAACTGGAACAACCAAGGGAATAATAATTATAGATCTACTTATCCTCTAGGTTTCCGTAATTCACAATTTAAGGAGAAGAAGTTGTCTACAGAAGAAGTTGTGTTACAAATGGGAAATCAATTTCAAAGTCATTGAGGTACAATTAGAAATATTAAGAATCAACTTGGGCAAATAACAAATTCATTAAGTAATAGATACCAAGGAACACTTCCTAGACATACAGAATCAAATCCGAATGACCACAATAAAGTGCAAGTAAAAACTGTTCAACTCAGAAGCAGAAGAGAGTTGGAAGGTAGGGTTCAAAAAGAAACTGAAGTAAAGAGAGAAGAAATTGAAGAATCAAAAGACGACGCTCCAAAAGAATCTGAAAGACCAATTTCTCTACTAAAAATTGATTTGGAAAAACCACCACCTCCATTTCCTCAAAGACTTTGTCAGAAGAAGTTGGATAAGCAATTTTTAAAATTTTTTGAAATATTTAAGAAGCTTACAATTAATATTCTATTTGCGGAAGCTTGTTGACCTCATTTTTGGTTGAGGTTTAGTTTTTCCTCTTTAGTAGCCTAAGGTCTAGCCATTGACTTTTCTATTGACTATTCTTAGAAAACTAAACAAGGAACCCTCACCATCAGAAACTCTACACTTATTTTCTTATTGACTATTCTTAGAAAACTAGACAAGGAACTCTCACCATTAGAAATTCTACAATTTTCTATTGACTATTCTTAGAAAACTAGACATGGAACCCTCACCATTAGAAATTCCAAACTTCACAGTTGACTATTCCTAGAAAACTAAAAAAGGCACCCTCAACATTAGAAATTCTACCCTCTTCTTTACTCAACCTGAAGTTCCACATGTTGGTCTCATCCTCTAAAAACTTAGTAGGTGGGGTCACTATGGGGGAAACTTAAGATGAGTCACCCTTATGATTGCTGGACCTTAGGGTTGACCTTGGGTGTTGGTCTAGAGCTAAGGCACTCGCTAAACTCATCTACACTCACAATCACTCACAACCATGAACTCAAATTTCTAGCCTAGATCCCTTGATCTTTTGGGATACTCATGTAGAAGGTTCCCTAAACCTACTAGCCCTAGGGTTATGGTTTAGCTAAAACCACTATGTCGAGGACCCAAAATGGGGTTTCCATTGGTCCATGGCTTATTGGTGATGGTTGGTACATAAAATCTACCAAAATACCCATCTTGGCCTTTTACCCCTAAAAACACCCCCAAATTACTAAAATACCCCTCAATAGCTCAAAATCCCAAAATTTCCAAAAAATCCCAACATATCCCAAATATTCCTAAATTCATTTCTTTCAACTACCACATGATCAAATTTTGCCAATTTGACCATCTTTAACCAAAAACCCCAAATTGCCCTTTAAAGACCCAAATTCCCCAAATCCAACTTAAATGTCCATTAATTTGACCTCAATTGACCTCAATTTCAATACTAAACTCAAATTCACTTTTTATATGATCAAAATAAACAAAATATAAGCTCAATTGGTCCATGATTTGAGCCCAATTTTGATTTGGGTCAAAACCCCAATTTTGACCTCATGATCTAATCTCACCAAATTGAACCCATAGCCTAGTCAATTGGCCTCAATTAATGTTTAAAAATATTTAAAACATTCCTATACATCAAAATAAACCATGAAATGGCATTGGTGAACTCTCAAATCCATTTGATTTTGGCTTAAATCCAAAATTCCCAAATTTAGCCCTAAATTGGCTAAGTCCCCAAATTTCACCCAATTGATTGCCTTAACCTCCACATTGGCATCCAATTCATGTTGGAAACTCTTAATGAGGTCCCTATTGACAATTTATAATAATAAATTTGGACTTAGCCCAAGGCTAACCCAAGCTAAACCCAAGCCTAGCCCAACATGACCAAATTGATTAAAGTTCAAAATTCCCTCAAATTGACACTTCAATTAAGTTCAAAACCACATCCATCCTTCACTAAAGTTGTTCCTTATGATCATATACACCAAATGAAACAATTAATTAGGCCAATTTACATGGCTAGTCTAGCCCAAACTCAAGCTTTGGTCATTTGCACTCACTTGGACTCTTTCACCAAAAATTGACTTGACCATGTCTAAGCCACCAAAGTAATGATTTCACAGCCACCAAAACCTTCCTAAAGA